>JABFQA010001425.1:0-13823 GCA_022817065.1 Probaryconus sp. ZL-2020 | reverse complement strand
ACTTTTATGAAAAAAAAAAAAAAAAAAAAAAAAAAATGTTCTTGCATCATAAATTACCCCTGGTAATCTACATGAAACGTTAATGGCTCTTAGTGTATAAGGTGTATTTTTAGAAATATTATTGCAGTGCATAATTGATACGAAAATGAATATATTTGTTCTGGGAATAGTTTTTTCTAGCCTGCTTTTCCTATTTTTATATTTAAATTGCTATAATGTAAGTAATGATATAGAGAAATCATTTAATCATTATAATAAAATACTATTGCTAATGAATTCAACCATCGGATTAATTAAATAAATTTTCTAAGACTTATTTAAGTTCAAAGAAATAAACAAATCTTTTTTCGTAATTTGTGATTTTATTTTATAGTCTGATTTGCTTATTTAATATCCTCCGTAGTAAATGCAGGGTCATTTCGCTCCCCTATACAGTGGCCAGGAAAATAGACTTCACTAGTATATGAGACTAATGTATAAAATAATACATATATATATATTTATTGACGGAGATAAAGATAAATATGTTTAATACGAGCAAATAATACCTAATTGGTTATAAATTTGTGTTTTTTGTTTTAATGAATAGTTCATTAAACTTGCACACGGATGGTAACCTTTATTCAGTTCAGTTATATTTATTTACGTGAAAAAATGTATCACAGAAGTATAAATGAGTTATTTCAGTTTGCATAACTTAATATAACGTTGCAATTGATTGCTACAATGGAAGTAACAAAATTAAAATCAGCCGCATATTTTTCTTTTTAAATTGGCTACTTCTGACATTGATAAATAAACCGAACCGAATATACAAAAATTAAATGTCTTGATTAATATTCTGTATGATAAATATTTTCATTTAGGACATTATAGCCAATTTTTAAAATTCAACCTTTATAAACCGAGTGTGTTCAATTTGACGTAAAAACCTAAGTCACCCTACTCCGCAAATTTTGTAAAACGATATAATTACTCGATGTTTACCTGTCAGTCAACCTCCCCAGATTATCAATCTGACAACTAACTCTCTCACTCTTTTTCCCTCTTTTTCCATCGAACTATGAAAGTTCTTCCCATCCTGTAAGCCGTGAAAACAAGCTAAAGATGCTAATAACCATTATCATGAAATTTTCCATAACTCGCAGTGAAACGTGTCCAAAAATCGTAGCACGGTTGAATTGTCTGTAGCACGTCTCGATGTGGAATTAAAATCAATCGATCCCCTTCGCTGCGCGTAATGGCTCGAGTCACGAAACTATTCGGCGAAGTCAGTCGATGGCTAACTAATGGATTAGGATTAGGACACGTGTTTACGCCACTCGAGCGCGTTCTTGGCTCCTTTTCTCTCTGTGATCGAATTAAGGGAACGTGAGGGGTGGAAAGGAGGGAGGGGGGAGGGGGTGGAGGGATCGCTCGCAAAGGTTAAGCGCGATATCCGAGGCTATTATGCTCGCTGTCGTGACTGCGGCTTTCGTGAAACGGATTATGGGAGTTGCACTTTCTTTGTGGCTCTTGTTGCTCCCGGCTTGCACAGGTGAAACGCCAACGAGTGGAATGCTCCTTTAAATGGTTATTGTAGGATCTTGTTAATACGGTGTAGGAGAATCGGCAATGAGGCTCCGGAACCAAACACTCTTACGTGGAAGTCTCGAGAGCTTTGACCCCTCTGACTACTAACTTTTGCTTCTTGTTTTATGTTGCCATTACTTACAGACTTGGCCAAATTGTTGGTACAGCAGATATAATAGACGCTTGAAATTACGCAACTCCATGGACAAACAGACGTTTCAACCACCAGCAGTTCTTTGCAGGAAGATTGTTACACACGTGAGCAACCTTTACAAAAATCCTGCTAAACTTAAGATTGTACGATTCTTGGTAACTCGTTATTAGTTTCAACGAAAGATCCTTTGAAATGAAGAACTTATTTTTTTTTTGCTTTTTTGACTGCTCCAAAGAAACAATAGATCCAGAAAACAATGTATTTTATCTAATAAGTGGTGAAGGAACGACTTTTATAGTTACAGTACAGACTGTACAATTTCATTTAATTATTCATAAAAAATTTATCTTGCACTATTAATAGTTTTAATGTTGTTTACTGCAATGCCGACAATCTTTTACTAGTAGATGTTTATCAGTTTTACATAAAATGTTTGACTGAATCAGTTAAACATTATGTAAACGTTTATAAATGTCTTATAAATAATTTTTCTAGTACAATATCGCCTGCGATATCATTTTCTCAGTGTTCCTCAATTATTTTCTTCTATTCATTATAAAGTTTTTATCATTGCAATAATTGCACTAGACTTATCAAATAATTTCAATTCCAGCTCGTTCGTTCAATAAAACGGTAATCCTTGGTCGAAAATTCTTCCGCCAAGACGCAAGGAAGCATTCGCAATATCGAGGCTATTAAGTTCTTGGTCGTGACCATAACTTTGATAAAACAGATTGCGAGAGAATACATCGCCTTAGAGTCTTTTTTTTTATTTATTTTTTTTCTTTAATTAGTCGGCATTTTATTTCACATTTCGGCGTGGGAGAATAGCATACATTTGAATTCTAAACTTTGTGTTTAATTGGATTCGGAATGATTAATGTCCGGAAAGAGGCTACGCGGTTCAAATAATTATTTGAAGATGAGCAACGATCAATTTCATCATGGGAAACATTTATTCTGGCGTGATTTTTATCGCTAAAGGTAATGACGAGGACGTATTGAGTTATTGTTTTATGAAGGCATTCGGGAAATTGAAATAATGCGCACGTAATTTTTGCAGCCCGGAGTATAACGGTTTTTGCATCCGGCCAAAGGATCATTGCAAACATAATCCAAAGTCTGTTTAATAAACATTTTTTTCCTCTTTTTTTTTTCTTTTTTACTTTTTCTTTCTACCTTTTTATTCGCATTTCGTTATTAATTCACACTTTGACGCATTTGTTTAAATGTATGATGATTTTTTTAATTAAACTTCATACGGCGCGGCTGCTGTCTTATGCCAAAGTTTACCAAAAATTAAACTTTTATTCGTAACTTTATAATTAAAATGCCTTGTTGCAACACGTATTTTTATACCTTTATTATGGAGCCGCATAGTGAAGAATTATTAAAATTTCATTTTCTCCAGGAGATTCATTTTTCACAGCTCACACACGAAAATTAATTACAATATTAGTTGAACATATTCTCCTCGTTTTTGTCAAATCCTCTTATAGTAAATATTGCCAATTTGCCCGATATTCATTTCCCGTCATTGTTACGGAAAATAACAAGAACGAATTTATGATTTGAAATAATAAAAATTTCATGGTTCTTGTCGGTAACAAAAATTCATATGCATTTAAGTATATTTATAGTCCATCATTTATGGCACTTGATCCCCTTAATTCCGAAATAATTAAATCTAAAGAATGATAACTTTTAAAGGTATAAAGTTTACGGGGTTATTATAAAGTGTGCACATTGAAAACGCCCACATTGTTTAAGCTCCTGTCTTTTTTTCGCGCTTTTTGCTTGCTTTAACGTCAGGGCGATGTTTTTATGCCTCGAACATAATAAAATACGGCACTTGGCTTATTTTATATCACTCTTTATTTTAAGATAGGGGCCATTAACACGCATCAAATTCCGTTAGCCAAGATTTTTGCGGCAATTAAAACGACAATAACAAAGTGCCACCATAAAATTCGTATACCACGGTAACGATAATACGGCCCTATCGATTTTTCGTCAAGAAATCCCGTTCAATAAAGTTAATGCCACCCACTCTAGCTTCTATTACCTTATCCCACTAACTGGAGCTAATTGACAAGAGCGTCCTTAACGGATGTTTAACGAGCGTTTAATGCGACACATTGACGATTCTACACTTGCAATGCATTTTACTTCTTTCGACGTCTTTTATTTACCACTGAACAGTAATTGTTGTAATCGACTTAACAAAATTAGTGTCAGGTTACCGCGATAGCAAGATCAGCTTTTCGCGAACAAGCCTTTTCGCTATTCTTTTTATATTCAATTTCTAAGGATATAAACGCTCTTCTTACGGTAACAATTTAATCGACAGAAAATTAGAAATTATCTTTATCAAACAGCTATTAAAAATTATTTACAAACGAACATCAGTGCAGAATCGTGAAAAGAGATACTCATTTATCTAAATGAAATTTTGTGGAAAAATCAACGTCCGAAGCTTTCAGCTTGTGTCAAACAAAATAAACTTGAAACTTTACTGCTGTTGCTACTATAGTTTGACCAATTAAGTAAGAATGTTCGATCGAGTGGAAGGCAGAAGAAAAAACGAGGAAAAGACCGAGAGGAGAACCTTGGAACCGTCAGCTACGTATGTCTAATTCCAAACACAGCTGCAGAGGGCCAGAAGAGGGAAAGAAATTGCCGTCGACTACTTCTGGGAACTCCCTTCGAAGGATAATTATTATTTCTGGATGCGTTTTTATCACTCGCGTGATGACTGAAATGTATGCGAACGCACCGTCACCAGATACCAAGGCTTTCTTTCTAAACAGCTGCGAAAATTTCAGTCCACAAATTTCACATTACCCTCGCGCCAATTATTCGTAGTTTTTTCCTCGTAAAACGATGCACTTTCGATCCCACACACAAAGTGCTGAATACTCCAAGCTAAATGTTTGCACGAGGACTTTTACGTTATGAAAAATGTACGACCAGAGTTATTCAAATGGACTTGCTGTACTTCGCCGAACTGAGTTGAACTAAGTAGATTTCGTGGATCCATACAATTTTTTTCTTTGTTTTGAATTGTTATACAGGTTTCTAAATGTTTGTAAAAAGCAAAAGTGCAAAATTTTTGAAAGAAGTAAATAACAAAATTTCAGTAAAAGTGACTAATAACATTTTTTAATAAAATTTGATTTTCTTTCAGTTGGAAATGGTGCATCAAATTACGGCGAGTTGATCGCATTTTGTATGGCGATCCAAAGCTCCCCAAACTACGTTATATCTATTCGATCAATGCTCCTTTCAATGAGCTTTCATAACAGGTATATCATTGAGCGCTTGGTTTTTTTTTTTTTTTTTTTTTTTTTCGATATAGAAAGAGGCGGCCGATTCAAAACAGGCACGCTCAAGTGCCAAGAACGATTCAACAGCAACAAGCTCATTTTTCAAAATGAATAAACTCGCGTCATTCTCGTTACCGTTATTACCTGAAACACACTTTTCAACGGTATTAAAAATGAATATTCAAATTTTCCATCACTCGCTTTTTATCGTCATATTTTTATTCTAGCTCCATTTAGTCTTTTTTCTTCATTATTTTTACGTTTAATAATTTTGATTTAGAATTAATATATTATAAGTTTAAAATATTTTCATCTTTGTTTTTTTTGAAAAATAATTTCATTTAAAAAGACGAATTTAGTTTCATGAAAATTTTGATCAGTTGAAGTTAAAATTTAAGTCTTTAATAACATTATCTGTAGAAAATTTTTCGTTGTTATTCATTGCATATGCACTTTATATTAGAGATTTGAATTTTCACGTACAAAGTCCAATATTGGCTTCAAATAGTTTCTTCTAAAAATTCATAAATTTCAGAACTATCTCATGTTTTACAAACAACTGATAAAAGAGTGTTATTTTTGGTCTACAAAATTCGATCCTGAAACTTGAAAATGAGCCAAGACACGTCTTTATACATCATGATTTTTACTCGCGTTATGTGTAGCTACATATCAGATCAGAAATAAAACACTTTTGATTTAAATAGTGATCTCAGCAATTTACTTGCTCACACAAATAAAGATAAACTTACAAAAAAAAAAGCAGTTTAAAATATCCATCCAAAAAGTATAACAAAAAGTTAAAATACCAAAATGAAAACATTGCTTATTGCAAAAACAACTTTTAAGAAAATACTTAAAGCAATGCAAACAACTTTATTGTTTGATGAATTTGATCGTTGAAAAAGAAATTTTTCATCGACTCTATAAAACATTTTGATGAAGTGCACAAAATCGTGTACCAGAGAGGCCTTTCTCCAATTTTATTATCCAAACGGACCCAGTTAAAACTACAAATCGAGATCGTAAATCGAGCACTTTGCCAGCAACAGCAAAATCATCACTCTAAATCGTCAGATTAGCGATCGACTTTCTTCGCAACCAATCCACCATAACAATAAACTTAAATTACAACAATGGAATTTGAAATACGTACGACCAGTAACGATCGTTCAAACCTCCAGTTTTACATCGATCGCGATAACCAAAACCATTTCAGTTATTACAATCATAATTTTCCATTACATAATACTCTGGTACACATCTCGGATCGAAACAATTACGTAACACGACAATGCAAAATTAATCCAACACATTTTTCCATCGCCGAAGAAAGCCTCGATATACATAGATTCTTTTCCCTTTTTCCGACTATGACAAATTTCGTTCGCACGATTCTAACAAACACACGCTGTCATTTGGCCTAGCAAAACATTGTTTGACAAACAATATATGAATGATATCGGCAACGCTTAACTCGTCGAATAAACTTCGCGACAAGAGCGGCTTATGTCATCAACTTTCATCTCAGCCGAGTGGCTCGTCACCTCTTTTCGTGGGAACTGTTTTCTTCTCCGCGAAACGATAAAGATCACGGGTCAAAAAGACGTACCTACCACCGCGAAGCCGATGTCTTGCGGCTCAGCGTACAACCCGAGGAGAAGGAGATCAAAAGGTAAAAGTTTGCGCGCCTCGGAGAAAGGCTCCCAGGGATGAGTGAAACAAATAGATTTTTACTGACATCGATCTCCACCAAGGATTCGATAGATGAACATCTAACATCTATTCACACGACAAAAACAAGCAGGCTTGAAATCTCCTTTCCGACTCAATACAATTTATACGTCTAATCAAATTCTTGTTTTATTAAACGAACATTTTATCAGTTATTAATAAACATTGCAACGTCCAATAAAAGTAAATTGTAACGAATATTCTATATAATTAATTTTATCAGATTGCTGTTTTCAATAAATATCACGAATCTGATAAAAATACAAACATGATAAAAATTGCACGTGCTAAAATATCAAAAGTAAATCACGACAATTTTTTTTTTTACAAAAATACATCCTTTACTTTGTACATGGTATCGTATAAAAAAAGAGCTTCCCAAATCAACTTTACACTTGAAGAGATGTAGAAATCTCTTAACAAAGAAAAAAGAAAAAGAAAGGGAAAAAAAAATTCCGAGTACTTGAATCCCCAACTGGTCGCCCATCTTCGCACGAGTGTAACGGCAAAAACGTTAGGCCAAATAAACAATTCTTATCCGCCCTTATCGGACCGCGTCTTCCTCTGCGCTCCTTTTCTTTTCGTTAGCTTTTTTCTTCCACGTTCCTCTTCCTCGTTTTCTCCAGTCTGTGTACGTGTGTGTGTGTGTGTGTGTTTTTTTTTTTTTTTTTTCAGCTCGGTCTCGCGTGTGTACGAAGAGAGACCTTTTGTGCATCGGGATAAAAAGAGGAAGTGAGACGATGGATGCGTGGTTTCCGGCGGAGCGACCAAGACGAACTGCCGGGTGGTTAAAAACCGTCGACTCGGAAACTAGGGTACTGCGATACTCGTTACAAAATGTACAAGGCTGCATCAAAGTCTCGGAAATGTACCTTTGGGCTCGACACTCGCGGCTCGATAGTTGATGAATATGTGAGCGAGCCCCGCAGTGTCGTATACGCTTCATTATTTATTTCTATGGATTGTCAATCTCGGATCTTTTTCCCGGAACAAACATTTAGATTCGTTGATGAAGATTATAAAGGAAGAAACGAGCGCTTGATGCGATTCACTGGTCCTACTGGTTTCACTAATTTTTCATCATCAGAAAACAACTAGCTCGTTTGCGCTTAGACAAAGAACTCACGAACGTTTACTATTTAACTAACTTCCTACTAAAAAGTGAATGAATTTTTTTCAAAACAAAAAAAAAGGAATAAACGATACTGTGAAATGAATTTTAGAAAATTCTGATCTTCGGAATAAACTTTATGTTTATGAAAATCAAATTAATTGTTGATTGAAGAATTCTGTCGATTGGTTAATTGCTGTACGGGATTTAATCAGATGAATTCAAAATGAAAATTGAGTGTGATTGAAATTGGGTTAAACATGTAATTTCAGAACCATAGATACTTAAATGTTTTCTGTGATGAATTCAATATCACGAATGAAAACCGATAAAAACTTTCCCAGTACAGAAATAACAATTTCGTTGGAAAATTAGGTTTCGTACCTGCGAACAACGGAAAATAATGGAAAAAAAGGCAATACTTTGTATTACAACTAATTTTGAACATTTTTTTTAACCAACCAAATTTGAACTTAAACAATTCCTCTTCGTGTGCTTTAATTTCTGTCAGAAATTTTGCAATGAGCAAAAATATCCATCAAAAAAAGCTATAAATTTCGTTAAATATAAATTTTCATTTAATTGATTTTAAATACGCTGAGTCAATTTCGTTTTAATAATAAAATAAATAAAAGATTGTAAATGCATTTTGCGTTGAATTAATCAAATTGTGTTTATGACTGTTTTGATGACCTTTCAGAGAGATACGTATTTCCGGTTGTATAGGAACGGAAACAATGAAATGGCTTTTTGATATTAGCTTTGGGTGTGGTTTCAAATTAATCTCAGATACGTAACCAATCTTTTAGAAGAGTATGTTAAAAAATATTTTAATTAATGTACCGATAACACACAAAAAAAAAGATTAATTATTCTGAAATTGTAAAAAAAAAAACCTCTAATTTCAATAATATTGCATAAATAGTTTTTCGAATAAAATGATTCTCGGTTAAATGAAATGTACTTATGAAGTTTTTTTCTACAAATAATTTTTTGCAATTCCTCCTTTCCCTCTCCATTATTTAACAGTGCATTTCAGGAACTGCAAACAAGCGCTAATTAAAATAATGTTCATTAATCACGGAAATAATTATAACCGCGAGAGTCAAATGACAAACGAGCAAAACGCTGCGACGTACCGCTTCATCTAAATGCTGAATTAAGCAGATAAAATAAGACTAACATGCATAGACGCGTGTTGTTGGTCGCATGCGCGGACAAAAGATCGTACTCGTTGCGTTGCGTTACGATGGACCCCGACAGAAAAGTTGAAGTAATATTAGTTTTAGAAGTAAAAACTGCATTGTACGGTTTGTCAGAGACAAATTTAACAGCTGCGTAAATGTAAACATTACTCATGACTGCAGTATGTTTGCTTAGAACGTTTTTGTATAAAACATGAGTAATTAGCATCTCCCGCGTGGCTTTTCATTTGTTCCCACAAAATGGTTTTACGGTTCCTGAAATTCTAATAAGATTTACATCCCTTCGTTTTTATCATTTTCACTATTGCGCATGTGCGTTAAATTTCAAAAACAATGAGCGACAATCAACGAAATATTCATTCAGATAAATTATCCTAGTGAAATAATTATTTAAAATGATCTTTCGTTTACATAAATTCTTTCTGCGAATGATTTTTAGTCGAAATTAAGAAATATTAAAGATGCTGAATTTACGATGCTATTGATGTTTCTTCGATATCGCGAAAATTGAATGCAAAAACTTGAGAATTGTTTAATTAAGTGGGATACTAATTACTAATTTATTGCGCGATAAATCTTGCAACGAGTCATGAGCTAACTGTTAGATCATCTAGGCTCGTTGTGGTACATAAAAATCTATGACCTGAAAATGACTTCTTAGGCGCTGTTTTACGAGCGCGTGATTGCTCACTTCCATATTTGTAAATGCGTTATTATTGGGAAAACAAGTCATTATTGGAATTCACGCCGGGAGACTGTCCCCGGATCTAAAAATTCTATCAGACTATCGTGATTTACACATTGATCTCTTTTTAAACATAATGCATGTAATCTATTTTCAGACACAATTTAGATAGTAAATGCCATGGAGAGAAAATGCCATTAAAAATGGTGGTAATTTCCCAGTTCACCAACACAAAGGCATCGTTAAAAATGATAATTCCTCATGTTTCTCATAAAAACTACCATTACAAATTGTTATTTCTCAATAAACCAATAAGAACTACCATTAAAAATGGTAATTGCAAAGATAGTATCATTACAAAAATGTAATTTCTCAGTTTACAAACTGAAAAGTTCCACATCAAATGACAATGTACCGTAAGAGAGACTATTGATAAAATTTCGGCGAAATTCAATTTGTTCGAAAATGTACATTGCGGTATTGCAATGAAATTTTTGTCGAAATGAATTTCGGATGCAGTTGGATTTTCGCAGTTACGAATTCAAGAATGCCTGTAAATCATTGATGTAACAAGATTTCTCGTTAAGGTAACTGGAATAATGCGCTTGCCATTAACTATTGAAATTCCGGCATAATAGAAGCCGATGGTTTTTAGTTGGCAACAACTACAATCTGCATTACGCGGATTGTTCTGGGCAACAATTTAGTATGACTATGATCTCGCGATTGGAATCGCGAAACGGCCTGCCGACGGTGGCGAAAAAATGCTCGCTGCCGATGCGATTGAATTCACAACGCTCTATCAAAAACTGCATCTCAAGATATCCGAGAAAGCACTATCGATTTCCTCTATCTACATGCGCCATCAAAACACTTTCCTTGACCTAACGCGCACAATCGCAGTCCCACAAATCCTCGAAACAGTCGACACATTCGAACTGCATCCGTGATACATCATAAAGACGCATCGCCATTCGCGTAATACACTATACACTATGCAATCAGAAATGAATTCCTCGATTCTATGCGCGCCAGTGAGCGGCATTGTTACCTCATCAATCGGCTACGTCGACACGCAACGTATTACACAAATCATTGGAATTACAGAAAAAAATTATCATCACTAGAGAAATTTATAAATTCAAGTTAAAATTTTTTCCTCTCTTTTTTCTTATAAACAGTAATTATCCATTCAATAATATATACAATGTCTTGAATTGAATTACAGTCGCAGTCATCGTAGAGCATTGTATGAGTGAATCTTTTTTTTTTTTTTTTTCTTTTTATTTTCTTTCGCGAATGATTGTAGAAAAGTTTTGAATGGAAAACTGACAATGTATCTCGAGGATAATGTTGTCGATGTAGACATAATTACCATCATATATTTCCACAAGTATCTCTTACAATTCACGAGTAACTTGTGCCACGAACAAATTCATGGAATCCAATAACAATTTATTAAGCTCCGACGCAAATATGTACTTGCCCTTTTCTCTCCATTCAGATATTAACTCATAATTGCTTTACAAACCCTTATAAATGTACTGAATATAATTATACTAAATATAAATATAATATAATAACATAATATATATATAATATAATATAATATACTAAAATTAAGACAGTCAACAGGAATTATGCCGAAATAAAAAGAGGACTGACTTTTCCATCGTGAACCAAAATCCAGATTACGTTATTAATTATTACAAAATGTTTACGTATATACACATTATGTTAGATAAAAGTTTACAGGCTGATTGACTGTAACACACATTGAATCAGATAATACTGACTGCCTATGCACCATTTGACAGTTAACCCAAGTTGGTTCAAATTCGGTAATGTTGATTAGATATTGGCAACCTACGGTCGAATCAATATTGGCCGTACGTTGATAATGTAACACAGGAGAGCATCGATATATATATAGAATGGATTGAGCATCGTAATACCCAAGTTCTTTGATGTAGTTCAGTTAGAAGGGACTACTATTATGGACGCACATAATTATTTATTTGAATAGTATTTCATTAGTGAATACGTACTGAAATGAACCTTTTTTAAGGGCACAAAGGTTGAAGTTCAATGTAAAATGAACGAGAAATAATATTTGAGATGAAGTAAAAATTAAAGAAAAATTCCTGTATAATTACACCGAGCCTTTGAATTACGAACAATTAATGATGCATTTCTTATGTTCAACGATAATAGTAAAAGAACATTTGACACAGTTACGTCGATCACGCGATTTTATTTTTATTTTTTTTTCTGTCGCATAACATAATATGATAAAATTCGTCAGAAACTATTACTTTGCTATAACAATCTGTACGTTTCCTGAAATTTGTTTCTATACGCGTGCTAATAATACCTTCTAAACGGAACGCTTCAGTCCATGATTACAGACAGAAGTACAGTAATTTTTCTTACCTTTTTTCCATGTACAGTTAGTCATTATTCTCCATTCGAGAGCTTCTCACATGTATATATATATATAATATATATATCCATAAAAAATATAGTCCAGAACATAACTCAACTAAGATCGATCCGTCTTATAATTGCGCGAATCTAAGCTGGAGCAACCCATCATCTGGGCAAAGTAGGAAGGAGGAAGAGCTAGCGAGAAAAGAGCTTTGCCGAGATGGAACTTAGATGCCACCTGTTACGTAAATACAGGTGCAGGCACTGCCAACGGTGAAGTCGAACGGACCAATTGATTTATCCTGTAATGGATGAGAGAGACACGCGGATATATCGCGCCATCTTCGGATGGGAATCGCGACGTGGATTCAGATCAAGCCCATCGGCCAATTTATTTCGCACCGCCATCGCGAATTCTTCGATGAATTTCAAAATAGGTGTTAATGTACGGTTTGAGAAGTATTTTCTGGTTCAAAAATCTTACAGCATAAAATTATTATCATTATTCAAATGTCTATTTAATATACAAACTTATTTTTAATTTCTCGGAAAGTTTTTTTTTATTTTATTTTATTTTCCTTTCAGCGCCATAACGAACGATCTTACCCCGTCGCACCGACGTCCGGCAAAGCTTCGTTAGGGAATGACTGGAAATCCAATAAACCTGCTTTGTCTCGCTTCCACGTCTGAGCAAGGAAGCTTTCTTTTCATCGAGCGATGGCATATTGATTATTTGGCAACGACAAAAAAAAAAAGCTAAAGATCGTGACGCCGACGAAAATGAACTGCCTCGCATAAAAGCGGTTAACCGACGATACCGATTATTGTCGAGTCGAGTCAAAGACTCCGCGATAAGATTCTGGAAGGGTTGCTGGCGCTTTTTGCACGAGTTAATTGTACGCGGCTTTTGTTGGCTTCCGGCTCGAGGGGGATTGCAGTTTTTAAATAAATTAAACATCAATCTCAACAATTGATGGATTTACGTGAATTGCACTGATTAAAATTGAGTGATTTTTTTTTTTTTTGTTCGATGAAGTTCTATTATAATGATTTTGTATTGACTCAGGGATTAATTATAATCTTGAAAAGTTATGAGAAGTGTTTCATTTTGACTGTAAATATTCAAGTAATTGTTAAATTTGCAAAACTAACAGCTCCTCTCTTTTAATGGAATTGCAAGAATACGTTTAACGAAGAAGTATTCTGAAGTACTGCAAGAGAAGTTGAGAATTTCAAATCCAAGTACACTCTTCGCATGATAAGAAATAACGAGCCAAGGTAAACGTCCTCCTAATATTTTTCTTATTTACTTTTTCGAACAAATCATAGAAATCCTCACAAAAGTGGTAAATTCTATTTTCCATTTCAAAATAAAATATCAAAACAGAAAAATGTGCTTACATTTCAATAGATATGAATCCTAACGAACTTGATTTAAAATATCTATCATTCAAGACCTAATATCATGAAAAAGAAATCTCGAACGAACGATCAAATTTCTAAAAATATCAACAACATTCAACAGGATTTAAAAATTTTGGTAAAATACCTTACTTGACTCTAAAATCCATTCGAAATGAATGAAAATGAAGTTGGCATACAATCTTCC
>JABFQA010001424.1:0-13828 GCA_022817065.1 Probaryconus sp. ZL-2020 | reverse complement strand
ATGTTAACTCTTACAGATAAAGAGACGCATTTTTTAATTCATATTTTGTCTTTTTGTTTATTTAAAAAAGGAAGAATGTATCTGTACGTTCGACGCTATTGTTTTCGATTTGTCAAAAATTCAGCGCCTAAATAATTTTTTTTTTTTTTTTTTTTTTTTTTTTTTGTTCTCTTTTTATATATAAGAAATACAACGTTCAGTTTTGAGCGTGCTCTAATCAATAATTCCCCAACAACGCTGAAAGGAGCCGGACAGAAACAACGTTTAGTGTTACGTGTGCATTTTAAAATATTAAACCTAATCCACTGTTACCTCATGTTATCAATTATAATCCATTTAACTATAAATTTTATTTCTTTAGGCTACAAGAGAAAAAAATTACACGTCTGTAACATCACATTTTGAATTATTCATATTAAAAGAACATTAATTAAACATGATTATCATACTTACAAATTAAAAATTAGTTAAAATTACTAATACTAATAGTATACAATCATACAATTCTCTCAAAAACATTAGCTGTTACAACAAAAACTTAACTCAGTTTAATTTTTTTTTATTATGTATATCAATAATTTTCTTCCACGCTATAACCCACTCAACACAACCATTCTTCCGCAAGCGCTCGATGTCCTTTCTCACATAAAAAGAAAAAGAAAACAAATAAAGAAATCAAAATAAAAGGAAACAAAAAATCATTAAACGACGACAATTTCGCATCGAATTTGATTATTAAACACATCGCATATTTGTCGTCCGGTACACATTTTATATTACAAACATTGACGTACTTATTTCGCTGCTAAAAATACGTACCTAATATCGTTTACGCAATAAAGTTATAATCGCAGCTGCGCTTTGTATCGTTTTACTTAAATTTTCCAAGATTTTGACTACAGTTTTATTCTCCTGTTCGACTTTGTCGGGAATTATCGTAAAGCTCTACCTCTTCAAGTTTTTTTGTTTGTCTTTTTCTTTTCAACAAAATAAACTCTAACTCGTGTAGTATTGAAAGTTATCTTCAATAATTACATCATAATTGTATATACATATGCGTGTTATACATATACGTATATGTCGATTTTTACTTACTTGTAAGATGTTGAGCGAGGAATCAAGCATGTAAATGTCTTGAGTACATCGCGGGCTTAAGCGGCTCGATACAACTGGCGCGTACGTTTGCAAATGTTAACTCTTACAGATAAAGAGACGCATTTTTTAATTCATATTTTGTCTTTTTGTTTATTTAAAAAAGGAAGAATGTATCTGTACGTTCGACGCTATTGTTTTCGATTTGTCAAAAATTCAGCGCATAAATAATTTTTTTTTTTTTTTCTCTCTTTACGCGAAACCAAATCCTTCGCTACACTCGTGAATTGCTTTGAGTAGGTTGCTGCGCAGCTTATCGTAAGTTTCGTACACAGGTAGATCCAGTTGATTAAAGCTAAAAAACAATTATTATTAATATCATTTTTATATATTCCATTTTTTGTATTAATTAAGATAAGATAATGTCAATTTACAAAAATAATTACCATGTATGAGCCGAAGGCAGTCTGTCTGTTGATCGATCGTCTCGGTGAATTTGGAATTTTTGTACGCCGTTCATGCCTTCCAAAGCGCCAAAACCTTGCAAGGGAACCTTAGAGGTGCCAGTGACAAATTGCAAGAATTTTGCTCTGTCTGCTTGATCGAAGCCTCGTAAAGCACGCCAGAACCATTGTATCTATAAAAAACAATGATAGTTTAATTTTATATCCATTTATATAAATAATTATTAAACCGACGGCTAGGGTTCAGTGGTTAGGCGGGCGGCGTTGGCGCTCGCCGAAGCTAAGCGGAGTTTCCCCAAAAGTATTAGTAACATGAATTTTACCTGTAACGATGTAGGGCTATATTTGTGATATTCTGTATTTGCTTTCAAATCTTCAATGTCAACGTTTGGTAAACCACTGATAAGTAGTTCAAGTTCTTGTTCATTGAAAATGGATATCAAACGTTTAGGAATTATGTCGTAAAATCCTTCTAAGAAAGCATTAAGTCTAAAAGAAAAATAATACCACATTAATTAATTTTCAAATTAAAATTAATAAAAGACAAATCAACAATATGATGAATTGTTTTGCAATGAAATACTACTCACTGCTTACGAATTGCTCCAGTCATTTTCATTTGGCAAACTAATCTAATGTATTCCAGCTTAGTTTCTTCGGTTACAACAATGTTACGACCGTTGGGAATTAAATCTCGAACGTCGTTCACACCAAATTCATTTACCTAAACAATTTTTTAACAATTAGATATCTTGTATTATTGGATTTTCATTCGCTCTGTTGTAATTTAATTTAAATTTATAAAATGTACCTCGGCAGAGAATGTTAATTCGTATCCTAAATCGGAGATATTGTGTTCTGTTAGATACACAAGTCCTTTGTAAAAACTGTAGTCTTCGCTTTCCATATCTGTGTGTTTAACGAGAATACCAAGAATATGTTTGTAGAAACTTCGTGTGAAGTAGCATTCAAGTAATTTATTGTCATAGATTGCTTTAGCTATAAAAGAAAATTATGTAATTAATTATAAATATGTTATCTATAAATAAAATTCCATATTAAGCTGTATGAGCTTCCTGTACAGTTATACTTACCAATGACTCTACCAACGAATTTGTAATAACATAAATGATTTGGATTACAATGAGAAGACGAATTAATCATATACGTGACCCTATCTCCGGGACTAACAGTGAACAGTGCATACATAGGATTGAAGATTTCTCGAGAAATGATAACATACCACTCCCTGAGTAGACCACCGGCATCTTGACCTTCCTCGCCTACAAATTTATTTAAATAATAAGATATTAATATTTAACTTGTAAAAAAAAAATACATTTCATTGCAATGATTAAAATGAAATAAAATGATTTAAAATGAATTAACTTACCTTCAAAAACTATATAAAATCTATTTTTCCATTCGTCAGCATTTCGGCGATGTAATTCTCTGAACGAATCCTCAAACACGTGGCTCCTTCTGACGTGTACTGCCAGTTCTTCCCGTCGAATGCCTTCGTCTTTTCTTTCTAATTCAGTTCTGAAATACCGTCTCTTGACATCAAAGTCCAAAACTCGTGTATGATCTACAAGAACTGAGAATGGTCCATCTGCCAAATGTGTTGGCGTTTGTCTTAAAATTTGGTTCAGCACAGTTCTGTGTTTTTCTGCAAACTTTAAGAACTTGAGTTGATCAGGAGGCAGTACTTTGTGAGCCGTTGGCGTCATGTCCCAAGAGGAATTAGTTGCGGTTTCCCCTTGCGAAGTGCTTTCGTTTTCGGCGTAAATCGGTGAAACTGGTGCCAAGTCGGGGAGAATATCACGCACTTCTGAATTACTTTCGGTTGTGTTGTTTCTTTCGCGATTTCGAGCCGTGCTGGATGAGGAATGCACAAGGAAGAATGCTTCTACCGCTGGTTGTAAAACTAGGACGGCGTGGTTATCTGGAGTATGTTCGAGTTCCAGTAAACAGCAGCTGAGCGTCTCCCAGAGATTGTCTAAGACGAGGCTCTCGCTAAGAAGTGGTAGTTTAGATTTATCGTCATCAGAGGTAGAAGCTTTGGAGACATCGGAAGCTGTGGCATTGACAGATGACGAAGTATCCATCGCCACAGTCTCTTCGGACGCATTTTCAGATGTTGCGTTATTTGTAACGAGATCCATTGCTGTTTCTGAAGTCGTTTTAGATTCAGGCTTGTTTTTATTTGTCAGTTCAAGACGTACAGCTTCACGAATTTGAACAATTACTTTTAATATTCGAAGGAAAAATGCTTGACTAGAGGTCTTGCTCACTAAAGCACCCATTGATGGCAACTGCAGATCACTTCCTGCTTTTACCTATAACATTTTCAATACAATTAAAATATCTATTTTAACTATTCTATTATAAAAATAAATACATAAATACAAAAATATAGGGAAAAAAAAATAAATAAATAAATAAATAAAATACCTTGCTAGGGGCCGTCACAACCACATTTTCGTTGGTGAATCTGTCCGTAAGTATGCCCCTGGAGGATCCGCCGGCTGTACTTGTGGAAGGCTGCTCATCAAGCGAATTCCTCCTGTTCAATTCATTATTAAGAACTTTCAACTCCACAATTAAATCATTTATGTGTTCTCGGACCATATTTGCAATTTCCATTGCGCCCTCCAAAAGCAATTTAAGAATAAGGTGACGGGTAGGATCTGGACATTGGGACAAATTCAATAACAGTGCAGTCGCATCTTCGAGGCCGTCTTCTGAACAGCTCTTACTCGTGAGTACTTGAACAGCAAGCTTTATGTGCGTCTCTGGTGCTGCGATGCTTTGCTCTTTCGTTGGCTCCATTTTCTTATTTTTTGCTCCATCTTGTCGCCGATAAGAGTTCACTTCACTAAGACCAATTGAAATCAATGACAACAACCTCAACAGTTTATCTGTAAGTTGACTGCTTCTTTTAATGACAGACCAGTGCAACATAGAAATCAATTGTCCAAAAGCAGAACTTTCGAAACTAGGGATATTTTGTTCTGGTTCGCCACTGATGCTGGAATTTGGATGTAAACGAGCCACAGATTTGCCTTTCTTTGATGCACAAGAATCAAGTTTCAACAACATGTCCCAGAAATCAGGCAAATCGCTCTTCGTTTTGGCAGGTAATTTAGATTTTGTACTACTACTTTCTTCCTTAGCGCTGGTGTCCTTATCTTTTTCTTCAGCGTCCTTTGGCTTAAGTGGCACGAAGTAATCAGGGAAGCTCTTAGCCAATGTAATAAGTAGTTCTAAAGTATGTCGACAAACGGTCGGCGCAGCTTGTGGATGAATGGAAACATTGTGTCCCTGTCTATCTGACTTTTTACCACTGTGACGTGCAATATGGAATACATTAGCACGACAACCAAGAGCAGCGTCAATGCCAATATTAAGCCAAGATTGAACGTTACTTCGGGCATCAAGAATGACTTTCGTGGAACAGAAGTCAAGGCTCGAGTGAGGAGGAGGACCTTTCCTCTTGAACTTACCACCGAAATCGGACGCCTCCTTGGTATCGTCATTACTGCGTTCCATAATACTCAACAATGCTTTAACGACCCACTCACGTGTGCTACCATGATAACACAAATTCCTGATCACTCGATGTAATCGTAAAGCATTAATCTTGGGTTCGTTGACAAACAACAGAACAAGCAGACAAGCCATAGACTCGTGATCAAGAAGTTGTCGACCTCGGAGACGGTAACAGGCACCTTGAGGCCCGGCTATGGCATGATCATGATTACCACGGCCATTCCAAGAGCCCCATTGTGATCTTTGAGGCATGGCATGAATAGCGTATCGAGTGTTTCCACCGCGATTTCTACCAGAATTGCGCAAAATGCTGGATAAAGTTGCATTCGATTGGTTCAACTGGTGCATCAACCGCTCGTGCATCATGTGCCTGTTACGAGCTTCCCATTCGCGTCGCAGATTCTGAGCCTCTTCAGCAAGTTCTGGAGGTAACACGGATATTTGGGATTCCTCCATGTCTGTGAGGATAGCTTGACGTAATGCGGGTTGCAAATTTTGGAAAAAGGCTGCGGCGTCCACAGGATCTTCGGGGTTTGCAGAAGCTGCAGCATGGCGTTGCTGTTCTAAACGTTGTTGAGCTAAAACTTCTTCTTGGATAGCTGGTGGCAAAGCTGCTAAGAACTCTGGATTCACTTCAACTGGACCAGACAGTTCTTCAACTGTTGCTATTTGAGCTCTTTGTCTTAATCTTTGCAACCTGAATTTGAAATCCATTAATTATTTGTATATACAATTGAAAATAGTAGTATGTCAAAAAAATATTAAACAATTAAAAAAAAAAAATATATATATATATATACCTTAATTGTTCCGCAATAACTTCATCTCGCATTTCTTCTGGCAATGCAGCAAGGAATGATGGATCAACACCATCAGGTAATTGTTGATCCAACGACTGGGGTTGTTGTTGTTGTTGTTGAGAAGGTTGTTCTGTTTCAGACTGTGCTTGGGCTTGCGCCTGTGGCTCTGAATCAGCTTGGACTTGCATTCCTGGTCCTTCCTGAGGTGCAGTCTGTTGTTGTTGTTGTTGTTGTTGAACTGGTTGTTCCTGAGATTGTTCCGAAGACATTTGGCTGGTACTCTCCGATGAAGAGGAACTAGGATTGACAACATTAGCACTGTACAAAAATTATTTTATTAATAAAAATATATTTTATTAATTTTATTAATTAGTAAATTAAAATTAATTTATATTGAAATTTCTTACTTTCTCTCTACATTGGATTGAATTTCTTCCGTTAGAATGCGCCTAACCCAATCAAATGGATCACTGTTATCTCGTGATAACTCGTCGTTAGCTTCTTGATTTATGTCAACTAAAATTTGAGTTGGTGATTGTACAGGTGTTCTGTTTACATTTGGTTCTTCAGAGGCTTGCTCTAATTGCCCTAAAATTACGATATAATAAATTTATTAACTCTAATTATTAAAATAAAATGTAATGAGTTGCATTTGTTAAAATATATAATTAATGTAATTACTGTGAAGTCGTGCAGCATGTGTAGCACTAGATCCCAAAACGGAATCCACTATACTCTCTGCAAATTCAAATGTCGTATTGGATGGGAACGTAATGGAATCTCGTTCTCGATCTTCCGTAGACTGTTCCTCTAGGGGTTGCAAAGGTCGTTCTCCTTCATCTTGCACAGTAAATTCCATTTCCCCAGAAACTTCTGTAACATTGACAATAAAAAAAACCACATACACAAAGATTAATTTGCATTCTATTAAATATTATTACAATCTTGATAAAATTTACCTAAAAAATCGTCATTGCTATTCATTAATAATCTAGATGAGTAGTTTCGTCTAAGGTTGTCTACTAATTCTCTTGTGGGTAATCTTCTCATGCGTCTGGCAACAGCTGCAACATACTCACCAGAATTAAATAGAGTGCTGGATAGTATTCTTTCAGAATTGTTCGTTGGAGTCGTTGGCGATTCATTGGACGTACCAGCTGCAAGAAGACATTTTGTTAGTTTTGTTAGTTTAATTAAAATAAAAAAATTCATTAGTATATTGGTTTTTAAAATAAATTATTTTTAAAATAAACCAACCTTCAGCACTACTAGAGGCAGTAGTCTGCTTGTTGTCTTTGTTCTCTTCTGCCTCTTTTTCCGATGCCTGTTGTTTTTTCCGTTTTTCCTTTCTTTCAGCTAATTCTTCATTTCTGTACTTCTCAAGAGTGGGTATTAATTTATGTACAACACCTGAAAGAAATTTAACGTTGGTCAATAATTTAATTCAATTTATTATAACGTCATAAATAAAACGTAAATAAATATACAGTTTAAAAAAGTTTGAACATTTGTTTGAATCCCTTACCAACACAACAGTCAGGTTGTGAATCTCCGTCTAACAATTTACTCTCTTCAATCCACCAGTGTAACGCGGCTGGAATATTCTGTAAAGTTGCTGCTAAGCTAGGACCAATTAAATATCCTGCTTGATCAACATAATCAATTTGATCTTCGTCTTGATTTGTGAAAATTCCAAGTCCATTGTCCATAAGAACAACTCTGGTATCTCGGAAGTTGGAAGTTAAAACCTGGCTTGATATTGGGAGTGATTGAGCAGTTGGACCCAAAAGTCTAAAAAAATGAGTATCAATATTTTTGTATTAATTAATTTTGTATTTTCACAATTAAAAACAATTATTTTATTTTATTTTATTTAAATAAAACAAACCTTTGCAATATAACAGGTGGGTTAGGACTGCGAGAATTAGAAGGTAGATGAAGATAATGATATCTACGTTGTCCAAGAACTCTTTGAGATCGTCCATTAGAATTATCTAGACTACTTGGTGCCATCAGTAATGAATGTGGATTTGATATACCTATGCGCACAGAAACTACATCAAATTACATGTTTTATTTTATTATACATAAATGTATCTATATAAAAATGTAAAATAATCAGTTAAACATAAATTAAATACAAATACATATCTATATTTTAACGAGGTTCATTGTTGTAATATATAATAAATAAATAAACTTCAAATGTAACATTTTCTTATATTATTAATTTTATAAAAATATATAAAAAGAATCAGAAAAATTACCATGCAATTTAAAATTGAAATCAAAGAAATAAATTTATAGGACTGAATAATTACACGAACCTCCATATTATTATTAGATGTAAAAAGCAAAACTTACCATTATGATCAGAAACTGGTTGATCTTCAAAAAGTCCAAATGAAACTGGAAAAGCATTCCACTGAAGATTTTGTCTAGTGGAAACAGGAGCAGAAGAATTGTTCTCTTGGTGTGTATCAAAGGCATGTTGGATCATGACAACGTTGCTACCATCTCGTTCACTTGTTGGAAGCATTCGGAAAACACTTTCACCAACATCATCATAAATGTCCATTCCATCTTCATCATAATTTGATGAGCCTTCTTCTTCTTCCTCCTCTTCCTCTTCATTCTCTTCACCTTCTAAAATAAAGAATTTTATCAAATATATATTTTATTTATTTATTTATTTGTAAATAAATAATAATGCAATAAACAATATTAATTAAAAATATATAAATACCATCATCTTCTTCTTCCTCCTCCTCTTCATCTTCATCGTCCTGAACTTCGTCTTCATTGTCATCAGATGGATTGCTTTCTGATTGTGAATCTGAACTTAACAAGTCCTCCTAAAAACAAATGTATTCAAAATCAGTTAAACTTTCACATTTTTTTGTATAGTAAAAATCGTTAGAAAAATAAAAAATGATGTTACTCTTACTGTAGTGTCGCGAACCGTATCAAAATCAGTATCAGCGTTTCTTGGAGCAAGACTTTCATCATCAATATCCATTGGTCTATGTGAATGAGATGTTGGCTCTTCCACCAGGGCTTCCCTAGGAAAAACACTGCTTGATTTTAAAAACTGCGTCTTAAACAATGCTACAAAACTTTTACCCCCAATTACAATTTTAAATAAAAATATTAATTAAACAATTTTCAATATTAATTTACCTCTCCAACAACTGATCCATGATATCCTCAAATGCCGCATCATCACCTTCTTCGTGAACCTGGCTTTCTGAAGTCGGTTCTAGACTTTCAGCAGTCACAGAGATGTCATGCTCAGTGTTTTCTGCATCCTCATTAACTTCTTCGCCTACGGCATGAGTAGCTTCTGACGTTGTGGTGCCAGTTCGTTCACCAGCTGGTTCGTCCTGAGTCGTTCTATTTTTTGGTTTCGTTAACTTATTCAATGCACCAGGAATAGGTTGATTAATGATCCTGGACAATGTCTCCAATGGCTTCAATGCAGCATTTATTGTTCCGGCAATATTAGGACTCGACAAATCCAGGCTAAGTGCGATTTTGGCCAAATCTGTGATGATACCTTTCTTAAGCATAATCCTCACGATGTAATTGACGTGGTTGTACTGTTGATGAACCTTGAGAGAGGCTTTTAGTTGTGCATTATACGTTGGGGGGCAGCTGTCTATCATCATTGAAATGAGTCCAATAAGAACCTGCAGCTGTGAATGTTTTTCCCCACTTTCTGGCAGTGCGAGCGTACGTGCTAGCGCAGCTTTGACTTCGCTAACAAGAGCACTTTGAGCCTCGGGAGAATGGTTACACGAAGCAATGCCAGCAAGCAAAATTCGAGCCATTCCGCTGCATTGAATGTCAGACACGTTCTCTGCAGAATTTGGTAAAAGACGATCCAAAAGGAAGGCAAGAGCAGTCGTGTCTTCAGTGACCATTTCACTCTGACCTGCACGGTAAGTGTACTCTGCAATAAGATTAGCTACAGCCCCATAAGAGCGTACAGCTTCGCCGAGGATCTTCAGGATCATAGACTTCATGAGAAGTGGTTTTTTAGTTTCTTCCGGTTCGGATTTGCTGTTATTGCCAGAGTCAGTTAGCATTTTCACTGGAATAATTTGTGATATTTGGTCGCCATCGTCGAGGACTTCGTTGGAAGAGGAAGCAGTGACGTGGATTCGCATGTGGTCATTAAACCGCCTCGAAGAAGACGATGATGACGATGACGAAGCGTTTTGATTACTGATTTGGGTACTCTTCTTTTCTGGAGTAGTGGATCCAACAACTGCACTGTCTTCTGGTAGTACAGGCATTGGTTTAATTAAAGCATTTAATAGGTCATGGATTACGCCAATGGACGTCTCCTCTATCATTGGCAGGACGGAAGAATGTGTCGAGGGTAAAGCTTTTACAATTAGACGATTGTCCTCGTCGTCACGCTTTAATACGCTAACATCGACTCGCAAGATGTTTTCACAGACTTCACGATATACCTCAGGATTTCTGCACACTGCACTACTTATCTGTTGTGAGAGGAATAAAATTTCTTTATAAGTCGGAGGTATATTGTTTTGTGTCCGCGCTCGAACAACCCTTTCCATGGCAAGACGTAGAACACGAGGTTCTTCTATTGTGTGCCTAATCAGCAAAGTACTTAAGGTGATAAATCCGGATAAGTTGTCGCTCGACTGTGTCATTTCCAACAGTAACTTGACGCCACCTTCTCGAGCAAAAACATGAGCATTTTTGTAATCTCTTGTAAGTCGTAAGCACACCTTCATTAAGGCGAGAAGAGTATCGCTATCTACAGGAATTGCCAGCAATTTCACACACGCTCGAACAATGCTAGGCGCAATGCTTGGATCAAGAACTTGTATAACCGCATGTTTCTTTGAATCCATAGAACCATCTTCTGTCTCCATGTTAGAATTGGAACAAGTGCTGCCACCCTCTTCATAATTGTCATTGAATCCCATGGTTATTGGTCTTCTGTGTTCATTGTCTTCATTCATTTGTGTCATATTAGAGAAATTAATCACGTATTGTCTTCTAGTACAGGATATTCTTACACTGTGTTCTCCTGCCCAATAAGCATTGTTAATAGTATTATTGTTAACTTGAGAGTAGGGAGTCCATTTGCCAGTACTGAGGTCGAACCATTTCCATACTTGGACAGTAACTTTATGCATAGCTTGCTTTCTTTGCGTCAGAACAGCTACTTTTTCTAAACGATTGATGAGGATCAAAAGTGGCGCCAACCACTTTGGAGTTTTAGTTGTTCCTTCTTTGCCTTCTTTGATGTTCTTTGCCTTGACTGCTGTTAGTGGTCCTTCGCTGGCAACCAAAAGTCGGACAAGTTTGTCCAAGATTCCACAATCCTGTACAACTTGTGCACAAGGTACGCGCATCTCTTGGAAAGCGCCCTCGAAGAACAGAGTGTACAGATATATTCGACCGGAAACTTTGTTAGCCTCCTCACATTCAACCAGTTTGACACCGGCATTAGGATCTTGACTTTCAGCAATGTTAATAAGACAGTCAATTAGATTTCCAATTTCTACAATAAGTTGACGAAGCATATTATCTCTCCATTCATTCCCATTTCTTTTTGTTATTGTGAATAATAAATCACTAATACGATAAACAGTTTCTGGCATCAGGTCTAATAAATTCAGACATTGTTCCATTGCAGTTTGTGTGAAGTCATCGATGCTTTGGGTAGTTGTTACTTCACGTTGAGGTTCTTCTGATTTTCGTGCATCAACTTCAGGGGCCAAAGACATAGCGATGGCGTTCATTATTTGGTCGTCATATGCCGATTCTAAATCCATTATTAGACTTGGATTTGAATAACCTTCGGCATTTGGCAGGTCAGTTCTGCAATGAGTTGCTGGATTTGTAAGCAAATAATCTGTAGCTTGTTCCACAGTTAAAGTATGCAATAAAGCTTCAATGCAGTGAGCATGACTGAAGCCCATATCCATAAGCTGTCTTAAATTTTCTTGATTGACATCAGCTTCTGATTCTTCTCTGCGTTCCGTTCCAACGCCGCTTCTTCCAACAGCGTTTGACGTTCCACTTGTACCGGATACACTAGGTTCACCTGTCTTTTCCTTTTCCTCACGTTCTTTGATTATTTTTTCTCCTCGCAAAATGTGTCGTAAAATGGACAACATTGATTGCGTCATCCTAACGCCATAATTTTTTAATGGTTTCTTGCCCCACATAAGCATGACAGCTTCAAAAGCTCGCTTATGAATTTCAGTTAAATATTTAGTAGGTTCAAAAGTTTCGTAAACCTTATAAACGCCACTACATTTTGTAGAAATGGCATGTGGTGAATCTAAGATAGTTTTAGGATTAACCATTTTCTCAAGAAGGACAAGCCAAACGTCCAAAAATTCTCCAGTTCCATCGTGTAAATTGGGATGTTCTAGCCCTTCAGAAACTGGAAATTGACCTCCTCCAGACAATGCCCAATGGAAAGTCGAGAAGAAAGCATTTTGTCCTCCAAGTTTGACAAACTTTTGCAACATCAAGTGATAAGGGAAACGTTTTTCATCAAAAATCATTGGTGATGTGAAACCAACAGAACAGATGAGGAAAGTCAACTTGAATTTAGGAACAGGTGATGGTGGTAATTTATCCCATGACAATCCTCGTGTTAATAAACAATTCAATGCAGTAGCTACACTCTGTGCAGCTTGTGATGGTAACATCGGTTGCAGTTGAATTTGCTGATTCCTACGTCTAGCTGGTGATCCCATGCAGAGCTATAACAAAAAAACAATTTTTTTTTTTTTATTAATTTCATCAATTTTTAAATATATAAAAAAAAAAAAAACTTACCTTAACAAGCAAACCAAACAGTTCAGCTAAGGCTCGTCCTAATCTTGACGAAGCTCCTAATAAAGGCTTGATATATTTTAGCTGATGACTGCTTGGGGAATTTCTTCCACCAACGAGACCTGCTGGTTTAACATTTTCGTCCACCTGAAACATCACAAGAAATTACAGTTAACATTAACGTTTTGCATGTATTTTGAATCATAGACAATTATTTAGAGAAGAAAAGAATTTTCATTAATTTAAAATGCAAACCGATACAAAAGTTTAAAATTAATCTTTGAAAATATAAGAAGTTTGAGTTTAATTTTTTGAGATTTGATTACCTCCATTGAAACTGGTGGAGGATCAGTACTCAAAGCTTCCATTGCTGTGGTCATTCCGTTGCTTCCCAAATCTGATGAAGCAGCTCCAGACCATGAGGAAGTTTCATTTTCACTCTAAAAGTTTTATTTATACGATATAAATAATAAAAAATTTCTCATTAACAAAACAATTGAACTATTGAACTATTAAACTATTGAATTTATTTTTTTTATTTTTTTTTCTTTGTTACTTTATCAATTTAATTTATTCATTTTTTTTTTATTTGTTATTTAATATCTCACCCTTAATTCAGGGGGCATAAGTTTTTCCATATCTTCTTTGCCAAAGTCACAACCTGCTGGTATTATGTTGTCGCTGCAAAGTGCAAGCAATAAAGTACTTTCCCATACGAGGGACATATACAATTCAGAGAGTCCTTTTAATACTGTAAGACCTAATTCAGATCCCCAATGATTCATAGAAAGGTTCCTAATGTCGCTCTGCGATGTACGACAAACATGTACAAACATCACAACATAACCATGAGCAGCGTTCATTGCGTGTAGCAGAGGAGTTGCTGTATCACTGGTAAATGCTGTTTCTAAATTTGAAGCTGACACTAGTTCACGAAGAAGCACCGATCCTGCTGGAGATTCCATATGACTGTGCAATGGTTTCAAGAGGTTGAGAACTTCACTCAATTGAGACAATCCAGTTTTAAGGACCAATGGCTCATGTGCAAGATTCTGTAACACACAAAAAAAAAAAAAAAAAAAAAAAATA
>JABFQA010001423.1:0-13828 GCA_022817065.1 Probaryconus sp. ZL-2020 | reverse complement strand
AAAAAATCTAGTCTCCGGATCTCTGGCACTAGTATCCGACAGTTCATATAAAACATCCAAATTGAAGTACTATCAGTATTTAATGAAATGAAATAAGTTTATTGGAATATAATGGGAACAATTATTTCCTGTATTAAAAATACAATTAATAATTGTGCAATAGATAGTCAGTAATTTGTTACTACATAATATATTATTTTTTAATTCTACGTAATTTATTATAAAATTTAAACTATTTTAAAGCATTAGGACGTTGCTTTGTTATTTTAATCCTTTTTATGGACTGTAAATAAGTGTTTCAAAAAGGCTCTGCAGCTTGTCTCTCGTGTTAAAAATGGCTGATTTTCATGGCATCTTGGAACATTGATTTGCAATGTAATTTATTGCAATAATACAAAATATTATTTCAAGAAAACACTTTTCATTATATGTTAAATATAAAATAACATTCCATTACACCAGAAATTTGTATTTAATAACCCAATATATAATGAGATATAATGATTTTATTATTAAAAGTGCCGGACATTAGGGTAGTGACGGAGACTGGTTCCACTACCTTACAGTTATTCAAGTTTAGTTTCATTTAAGTTTAGTGAAGTTTTATTTAAGTCAAAAAACAATTAAAACTATGATTTCACCCCTGTACCAATGCAACCGGGTCGAGTGTGAGGCCGCAACAAAGCAGATCCTTTGTGAGGAGTGTTGGGAAAAGGTTTTTGGCAAAGACACGCACAAAATAAGACTTACATATATGAACTTTATTTAACATAAGTGCTACACATTCGCTGGTGCGTATTAATCTGAATCGAAGAAGTAAGAGCAGATGCCCAGTACGCATGTCAGCCCCACTCTAATACAAAAACTTAAGATCATTCATGATTTACAAACATAACTAAAATTATACGAAAAACATAAAAGTAAATTATTTTAACACCCCCACTACTTGAGTGTTTTCGTTATTCTCTCGATTATATTCATTTTTTCTCGAAGAACAATAAATTTGTCATAACATAGAGGTTCTGTAAAAATATCAGCATATTGATCGTTGGTATTAACATATTCTCGATTATTAACATTTTCACGCAATTTTTGGCAAATAAATTGATATCTAACATTGATGTGTTTTGACCGTCTATGGAACCCGGGATTTTTGATCAGCTTTAAAGCGCTTTGATTGTCTACTTTTAGAGTTATCGGTCCCACACATCCATGTTCAATATTTGATAGTAACTTTTTTAACCATACAGCCTCTTTACAGGCTTCGCTTGCCGCTATAAACTACGCCTCAGTTGTACTCAAGCTCACGGTGGCTTGCCTTTCTGATGACCAAGTTATACAACCTCCATTCATCATAAATAAATGCCCGGATGTCGACCGACGAGTGTCTAAATCTCCGGCATAATCGGCGTCTGAGTACCCTATGAGCGCATTGGCATCATTATTTGAGGTGAACAGCAAACCAAAATTTCTTGTACCTTTAAGGTATCGCATTATTCGCTTAACTGCGCGACAGTGCGATTCGTTAAAATTGTCCAAAAACCTACTTACTATTCCCACCGCATAAGAAATGTCTGGCCGTGACACCATCGCCAAGAATAAAAGTGAGCCCACAGCCTCACGGTAAGGAACAGATAGTTCGCACTTTTCTGTGGGTAGAGTTAATTTTGCGTTGGGATCAGCCGGTGTTTTGACAATGTTCGCATCTTCCATGTCGAATTTTTGCAAGATTTTGTCGACGTATCTAGGTTGACTTATAAAGATTGAATTTTCTTCATGGAATATTTCCATTCCGACAAATGAGTTAAAGTCGCTTATTTTAATGTCAAACTCGGCTTGAACCAGAAGGACCAATTTTTTCAAAATACTTTTAACGCGTCCGAGAAAGAATCCGTCGTCTACATACAGAGCAGCATAAACACGTATACCCTGAAAAATTCCTGTAAATACACAGCTATCTGCTGAACTAGCTATAAGTCCTATTTTGTTGAAGAACTTTGTTATCTTTTCATTCCAGCATCAACTGGATTGTTTAAGACCATATAACGACTTATTTAGCTTCAGAACAAAACCAGGGGGAACACTCAGTCCATCGGGGACCCGCATATATATCATTTCTTGAAGGTCACTATTTAAATATGTGGTGCTCACATCGGATTGAATTGAGTTTAGTTTCTCGCAAGCTGCTATTGCAATGAGAATGCGCGCCGATTCGAAACGAACTACTGGAGAAAAAATTTCATCAAAATCTATACCGATTTTCTGGGTAAATCCTTGAGCACACAATCGTGCTTTAAACCGTTCTGAATCCTGCCCCCTGTCTTTGATTATGAAAACCCATTTGAACCCTATAGGTTTTCGTCCTTCTGGTAATTTGACAACGCTCCAAGTTTCATTTTTGTCATGAGCGTCAAGCTCCTCTCTGATCGCTTGCTTCCACATATTTGATTTTTCGCTATTAACAGCCTCTTTAAAGGAGTTTGGTTCATCTTAAAAAACGATGTTTGTGTGATACCAGTCAGGCTCACTTATCTTCGAACGATCGCGCAACGAATATCGAGGAACTGGCAATTCCTGCTCAGGTACAGGAGGCTCCGAATTAGAACCCGGTCTTTCATGTTCAATTAAATTCTCGCGCGCGGGTGTCTGAGGATAATCAGGTCGCGCGTTCTTTGATTCATCGTCTCGCTGCTCTCTGATTTCCTAGTCGTTTTTCAGGATTACTGTCAAAAGATATAAGTTTGCTATCTTCCTCAAGGTCATCTACTTTTTTATCATTGATAACAACGTTTCTAGTAATTATAATTCGACCGGTACTCGGATTAAACAATCTATAATTACTAGATTCATTTTCATAGCCTACCAAAATTAATTTTTCGGATTTCGCGTCCCATTTCTTTCGTGCAGCATCGGGTATAAGGACGTATGATGAGCATCCGAATGTACGTATGTGCGACAAGTCTGGTTTTTTCTTTGACAACAATTCGAAAGGGGTGACCGAGTCCGAACGCGAGCCTAGTGTTCTATTTAGTACATATACGGCCGTGTTGACGGCTTCAGACCGGAGTCGCGTTTCGAGATTCTTGGACAACAACATCGTCCTCGCGCTTTCGACGATAGTTCTCATTTCGCGCTCCGCGCGTCCATTTTGCTCGGGCGTGTATGGTGCAGAAGTCCAAAGCTTTATACCCTTACTTTCAAGTAAACTTATAACGAGTTTGTTTTGGAATTCTGTCCCATTGTCCGCGCGTACTATTTTGACATCCTGGCGAAATTGATTCTTTACGTGTTCTAAATATTTTTTTAATGCCTCGAAAGTATCGTTTTTATGTCTCAAGAAAAACACGCTGCGGAACCCTGACGACTCATCTTTGCATAGCAGAAAAAACCTCGCTCCTCCGACGGATGGAGTTTGCATTGGACCACACAAGTCACAGTGCACAATTTCGCCCGGAACTGTGTTACGTTTCTCATTGCGTTTATCAAATGGTCTTTTAGCTTGCTTGCCGATTGGACAATTTTCACAAAAGAAATCTTTTTTATCAGACAAAGACATGCCGGAGACGGCGTTGCTGTTCAACATCTTTTCAAGCGTATTTTTATTAACGTGGCCCAAACGTTCATGCCACGTCTTCAGCGAGGTAGCGTAATTAACTGCAAATTGAACTTCGGATATCATTAACATACGTATTAAATTATTCTTTTGTTTAACGCCTTGCGCGATTGGGACCTCTTCTTTTGTGAAAATTTGGACATTTTTGTCATCGAAGATGATTGTTTTTTCACGCGACATACAAACGCCGGTTGATAAAAGATTCTTCTCAAGGGACGGAACATATAAAACGTCATTAATTTCTCCTTGGTAACAATTTCCATTAAATAATCTTTTAATCAAAATCTTTCCGAATCCCTTTATCTCGCGTTTCGATCCGTCTCCAAGAAATACATATTCGTTTTGACGCGGTTCAAATTCGGCAAACCATTCTCTACGACAAATAACATGGCGTGAAGCGCCGCTGTCGAGAAGCCAGACATTTTTTTCATCTGTTTCGACAAAGAATTCAGGATGATGTGAAGTCATCAAAACATCTGGTGACTCGTTTTTAATATCGTTAACTGAAACTACGAATGCACTAAAATTCATTGAGCTCTGGCTTCCCGATTTATCATTTTTATCAGAATCGGTGAATTTTGGATTAGATTTATTATCGCCTTTTTTGCGTCTACAATATTTTTCAATATGACCGGGCGTTTTACAATAGTTACATTTGGTACCTTTTTTTCGATGATACAGACTGTTGTCTGCGCTTTGACGCGCGTCCCTGATTGGCTGCTTGGAAATGCTGAGCGTGGTGAGGGCGCTGGCTACATCGTCCATGTTTGTCATGCGGGTTTCCTCACGTAGAAGTCGCTCACGCAGATTCTCCAGGGTTTGGTCGGCTGCTGGAACGCTGTCCCAAGCTGAGATGAAGGCGTGAACAACTCCAAAAAGTTCGCCAAGCTTAGTATTAAGTATGGTCAAAAGAATATATTTAACATAGAATTAATTTTAATCTTCAATTATCAGTGAATAGAACAATGACCAAAGTTATGACGTATAGTAGCGTTGACTATACTCAACGTTGCCCAATTTTGATTCTGTTTGCTCAGAGTTTTTCATACTTATAAATGCAAAATAATGTAAATATTTCACAAACACAAACAAAAATAGAATAATGAAAAATAATTTTACTAAATATTAACAGTACGTTTGCACATTCAGTGGGGAAAGGTTTTATAAATAAAAATGTCTAAAAAGAACGTAATTTATTATAAAAATAATATTTATTTATAAAAAGGAATAAGTATATCAAATTTACATAAATATAATTGAATAAGTTTTAGTTTAAATTATGAGTTTAATGTTATCAGCCTCAACAACTGATAAACAGCGCAATTAATCACATTAAATACAAAATTCAGAGAAGATAAAAGGAAAAGAATAGATTAATACTAACGGCGAAAATTTATAAATGATTTCTAAACGTTACTCTAACGCAAAGAATTCAATTAGTTTAATATATTACAAATAGTTTAAATGCTGATTTTGAGTCCATGCAGGATACCTGCCAAAATCAGACTTAAGTAGTGAAGCAGACTTTTAAATATTTTTCATAATGAAAGGAACTTATTACCCAAGATGCTTGAGCAATAAGTTAGAAAAAGAGAAGGAATAATAAGGATGGATAAATACAAAAATGCTTGGTAAATAAGGTTTAAAGGCCCTGAAACAACATAAAAGTTTTAATTTAGATACAGAAAAGAGGAGATACTCCTGTAGAATATCAAACCACTTTAGGATGCCTAAAGTATGGTAAGGACAATTGGATACCAGCTGTCAGATAACCAGCTTACATTTACATTGGCCTAGATCCTGAAATGAAAGAAATTAATGCCCATATAGTGGTGAGTGTCAAAAGATAACAGCTCACCCGCAGCAAACCTTGATTAAGACTGAACGAAACTTATAAATTGCAATTATGTTAAGAATTTGGTCGCTGCTTGCAGCGTTGGAGTGGGGCGTCCCGCACTACCATCGAGTAGTGTGGTGCTTGACATCGTATTTATCAAAATAAATACATTTATATAAATGCTTTTTTTTTCCAGGTTTTAAAGAAAAGAATAATTCTATTTAGATTTAGAATTAAAACTAAATTTAATAAGAATAATAATTTTTATGTTTTTCAGGTTTATTTTTAATTTAATCAAGATTGATTAATTGAGATGCTCAATTAATCATTTTATTCAAGAGTTTTATTTGTAGAATTAAAGTAGAAAATTAAAAAGAAATAGCAGATCATTTTTATATGATTATCAGTGAATTATTAGTGAAATATTCGACATACCGGCCATCTTGATCCCAGAGGGATCAATAAACGAATAACAATGAAATATCGATTTTTAGAATTTATTGGAAATCAATTTTTCACACATTTTTTTAAAATTAATTTGGCTGTTTTGAGACGCTTTTTCGTATCCCAGCGCAGAACTATTTTTTCCACGGGTGACCAATTTTTCCATAGGCGGTATTGTTCCTTGGCTTTACGCGGAACCCATATATAGACACCAAAGGCCCGAACCGTAATGGTGGTAGATCCCATCTCCACCTCGCAAGCGGTGGGATCCCACAAGATGTCCTCCTCAAAACTCATCCTGGCGAAATCTGTTTGGAGGTCCATGGGAAAAGCAGGAGTATCGGGGGAAGAAGTATTTAAAGTTTCTGGGGCTTGGGATTCCAGAGCACCATTCTATAAAGAATCAATTGAACAAAAATCTATGTTTGACGATTCTTATTTCATGTCAAAAGGAATTCATTAAAGAGATACTCTTTCGAAAAAAAGAAAGAAAAAAAATTACATCAGTTTTTCCTCCAGGGTTAAGAGGGTAACGGAGTCCAATAGCTCATCCTCAGGGAGCGTAGTGACCCCGTCATTGATCGGAGGTAACTGATTGAGCGGCGTTGGAATATATTCCTGGCTATAGGCCGGGAGATAAGGTCACAAATTGTGTCCAATACGGTACCGCGTGAAACTTCTTGTAGACGTTGCTGAAGGTCATTGAAAGCAAACGGCGTTGGCCTGCCAGCCGGTGCGCAGTCGTTTTACGCAGTAGGGCGCGCGCAAAATCGTATTTTTCAGAAGCGACTTGATCAATGCGGTACCGCGGCAGACCAATTGCAAATTGAAGTTTATTATATAACAATAGTTTTAAACTTGGTTTGCCAGCAGGTGCGCATTCGCTGTGCGCAGTAGCGCGCGCGCAATTTTTTTTTTTTTGGTAGCGACTTGATCAATCCGGTACTGCGGCAGACCAATTGAAAATGAAAGTGTATGATCTGAAAATAGTTTTTAACTTGGTCTGCCATTCAAATAATAGTAGCCCTTAGCTGTATGAATTTTTGAAATTTCATAATTCATTAAGATAATTAGGCGTTAATAAACAAGGAAATGTAATTATTTTAGGGAAATTTTTTTTCAGTAGAATTTATTTTGAATCGTCAGAGTCACCTTTCATGTCTTTGCGTATGTGTAAACGTTAAAAATAAAAAAAAAAACAAAAAATAATGTTCTCACATCGAGGACTCAGGATTGATATCAGGATTAAAAAATTTCTGCACATTACAGTTTCTATGAAATTTATTTTTGGATTTATAAGATTTTACAATAGAGGTTCTAGTCTTCCTCGTCTTCAGAAGAATCATACTCCTCGCACTCTATATCCTCGTTTTCGCTAGATTCCGTTGGTTGAGAGTTTGCATCAGAGGTCTCTGTAACAATGTAAATAGATTTATTGATATTCATTTGGGTGAATTTGTTTCAACGAAATACAATCCAAATACCTTGAAAATCATTTGTCAAAGTAATATCCTTTATGGTATTGGGTAGCTGATCTCCTTCGAACCATAAGAAGTCCAGCTGTCCCTTGTCATTTAAAATCCAGCCACTAGATGTTGGGTCCACATCTGGTAGATCTTTTAAATAAGCGTATTTCCAAATCCTTCCTATGAAAGCTGCTCGCAAAATTTGTTGCCGCAACTCCTTTTGACACGGTGGCAAGCAAGAGGCGTCAAAGTTTTTTAAGTTACTCTCTGTCAGTTGTGGTTTTTTGGAAATATCGTATGCTTTGTAGAAAGATGCAACTCTTGCTTCGTTGACTATTTTCATCTTTGGGTATCCGTACATTTTGCTGATAAACTCCTCAATTACATTAAAGACGGCAATGTCACAATCAGGATAAGATGTCAATTTCCGGAAGGCTTCAATATAGATCTTCGATTTTTTGAGCAAGTTGAATGGTCGAGTTTTCCCTCTACCATAAAATCCAGGATTGTTTTGTGAACCGGTCAGCGCATAAAATGTTGCCATTGCGTCCGACAACTCCAGTCCCAAGGTTTTGTGCAGATCGTTGACGTCGATAACTACTTCATTGTTTCCTGTTCCAGTATGCAAGAACAACTTGATATTCGCGTTCAGGTGAACCATATTTAACAAGAGAGCTGGCAGCATATCACCTTCAATGCATCGAACAGAGACGTTATTATTGTCAGGAATTTGTCAAAAGTACTTAGCAGTTTTTTTTCCAAACGGCGATTGGTTAGGGAAATAATGAAATTTTCTTCGCGTTTATCAAGTTCATCTTTCAAAGCGTTACTGTAAATATCGTTTAGAAGATCAAGGAATACTGCTTTCTTCCGAAGAACAACATTTTCTGTTACATAGCCGATTACATAGTCCAGAGCTGTTGCATGCATAGTTCTTTTGTGTTCCCACTCTGTAGGATCTTTCTGTGCATTATTATGCTTTCGACGAGTATTTATGTAATCGGTTCGACATGCCTTATGATACAATAGACACCTTCTTATGGCTATCATTGAATCGACATTTTGCAGCATTTCCACGTCATCTAACTCGGTGGCATCGTTAATTAGGCTCTGAATCGTCGATTCATTGTTGGTTGTACTTAGTTTCTGCAGGTTGCCTTTGACCCGACGTTCTTTCTTTGTACAAAAAATGCAGCATTCGACAATGTCTTCTACTATTAACGGTTGATCTGTTTCATTTGATGATTTCGTTGGTTCTTGTGCAGTTTCATGGGAGTCCTTCGTAGTGTTCTCTTCAGATTGGGACGATCCTTCATTTTCGGTGTTATGAAATTTTAACTCTGAAGAAATTTCTGCTTGTTGAACAACCTGATCAGCTGGACTTGAGCTAGTTGTATCATCTTCAATTGCAGAAATAGACAGACCTTCTATGTTTATGCTGACATTTTCTGGTGGCAAGTCATCAGAATTTCCAGTCAACTCGGATCCTGGGCTGTAAAAACAATATTCGAAACTGAGAAATAATAAATTATTATAGGTTACATATATATAGATGTATGAAAATCTTTAATGTAAAGAATTTATAAATTCTTAATAAATAAATTTATAATGACTTTTTATAAGAATTTATTTATCATACATTTATTCTCATAATTCTTATCATAAATTATAAATTCTTATAAATAAATGACGAATTGCATTTGTCATTTTTAATAAATTATTTGTACTCACGTCTCTTTGGACGATGATGAAGATGATGGACCAGTGCTAAGGTTGGTTTTGTACTTGGCTTGCAACGCGGTGAAATTCTTGTAGCAGACAAGGTGATAACCTTCAAACGAATTCACCTCTTCGGGAAGCACTACACTGTTATATGACAATGTGTGATTTTTACGGCATTGTAAAATGAACTTACACTTTCTTAATGAATCTTCAGTGAAAGGCGTGATTTTTCCAGTCAATGAATTGCACACGACACAAACTAACTTCGTGTCAGACATTTTACTTGGTAAAATCACAACTTCGTCACGCGGTCATAACGTAAACGAACTAGAAACTGCCGAAAGAATGCCGGCATCCCATGCTTTCCCTTTCCTACAGCGCTTGGCCCGGCATTGTGCGACAAGCGCAAATTACGTAAATTTCAAAAATTCATACAGCTAAGGGCTACTATTATTTGAATGGCAGACCAAGTTAAAAACTATTTTCAGATCATACTCTTTCATTTTCAATTGGTCTGCCGCAGTACCGGATTGATCAAGTCGCTACCAAAAAAAAAAAAATTGCGCGCGCGCTACTGCGCACAGCGACTGCGCACCGGCTGGCAGACCAAGTTTAAAACTCTTGTTATATAATAAACTTCAATTTGCAATTGGTCTGCCGCGGTACCGCATTGATCAAGTCGCTTCTGAAAAATACGATTTTGCGCGCGCGCTACTGCGTAAAACGACTGCGCACCGGCTGGCAGACCAACGCCGTTTGCTTTCAATGACCTTCAGCAACGTCTACAAGAAGTTTCACGCGGTACCGTATTGGACACGATTTTGTTACCTTATCTCCCGGCCTAACTCTGATCCGCGTATTTATAGCATATAATAAATTCGTTCATCTTAAAAGCAAATCAGAAGGAAATCATAGAAATCCAGACACGCAACATCTAAACCTTTTACTAAATCCTAATAAAGTATTCCTGGTATTAAAACGTGTGGAATTATTTACATTTGTTCCTCTTGGTGACAATTTTGGACATCAAAAATTATTAAATTATTAACATCAGCAACGGTAAATCCCGCATACAAGTACAATAATTTATATTGAAGGGACTACATTGAGATCTCACTTAGCTTGGACTGCAATTTCCCACTAATTATAATCAGTGAGAAATTTTTTATATATAAAAAATCGCCCTTTAATTTAATATTTTGAAAAAATAACTACACGTAATTGGGGTGTTTTTGCAGCAGTGTCTTCAATTAATAAAGTAATAAAATAACTACCAATAACATTAAAGTAGGATATATTATTGTATAAATATTTCCATTACTGATATGTTTAATTATACCTTCTGTATACTTTATTTCATCAATAATTGATGGACAAGGATTTGATTTATTTAAATTATCTAATTCAGCATCTAAATAACGAAAGATAAATTATAATTACAATAATATAAATACTGTTACTTAATATCCAGAAGGTGAATTAGTATTGAATTGAATTTGGCTATTTAAGATATAGTCTGCTACTACGAAATATCAGATTGAATTTAACTCACAGATTTAAAAAAAGCTTATATTTTCAATTGATATTTTCAAAAAGTGGGTTTCATTCAATCCAGTCATTTCGTAGCATCAACCTATCACTATTAAATATTTGTCATAAATATACTGATCTGGTACACTTTACCTTTTAAATGTTCTATTTTATCAACATTTGATTGACCAGTATTGGATTTTTTTAAATTTTTTACTGCAGCATCTAATTAACGAAAAATAATGAACAATTATTTTATAAACAATATTTAATATGATTTATAACTATTTACATGATAACAAAGGTCAACGAACAACCCTACACTGTAAAAAAAGTTGAGTAAAATTATACAAAAAGTCTAAAAATACATAATATATTACGTATTTTTACACTTTTTACGGTAACTGGTTTCCACATTTTTTACAGTGTAATAGGTACTTTAAATATAACTATAAAATCATTTATTGTAAGTGCATGGACGTTTCGAAATAGTATATTATTGTACAATGTTTCTCGTACCGAAGATAGTGACAGAGATGAAACTACAGTTAACTAATATTTTTGATAACTTGTTTAACGGTCAATATTAGTTTCTTTCGTATCTCGGGAGAGGACACAAGTGGAACTAGCGAGCGGAAAAATCCGCTTTCCCGTCCTAGGGAAATCATTAATTCATCGCTATTTCAACTTTTTCCCATGCCCTCGGTATGAAAAATAGCGTAATATACTGTTTCCTCACAAGGGTGAAAAAATGGATTTTGCTTCAAGTATATAAGCCCGAAAAAGGACTTTTTCATGATAGAATAACAAAAAATTTATTACCAATTTTTTTTTCCTTATTGAATTCTTTCTGCAATGTTTTTTTAAAATATTCATCTCTCGAATTCAAAAAATTTTTAAAACGATAGAAATCTTTTTTAAATGTGTTCTTATTAACTTGATGAAATTTCTGCATTATCTATATTAGTAAGTGGAATACGTATACATATAAATTGAAATTATAAATAGTTAAAATACAAACATGATAACTATTATTTCTAAAACATGAAATAATGATTGAAAATATATTGAATTTTCCATCAAAACTAAAAAATAAATTATAAAATAAATTGGAAAATTTCACCATACATTTTTTTAAATTTTTACATAATCTCATTACGTATCCGACACGCCAGACTTTAAGACAAAATTTGTCGAATGGTACCTAAACTAATCGATCGATTATTAGTGCAATCATCTTATGATTTGATACCGTTGAATTATTATTGAGTTATTCGATAATTCCAAATTATTTTAAATTATTTATTTCTATAATGTTTTATGTATAAATTGAAATGATTTAAATTTATAATTTACTTTGTAAAATAATGAAGTTTTAGCATTAGAGAAAAATGAAACATCGTCATATTTATCTTCAAGTTCGCATATAATTTTACAAATGTTTGGTATGTTTTCTTTATTTATTATCAGCATCGTTTAAATTCGTATTGATAATAAAAATTAAACACTTATTTTCCGTAAATAATTAATAATCCTTAATATTATTACATTTACTGAAAGAAGTATCTGTCAAACTATTAAATAATCTGAAGTTGGTAACAACCCGTCAAACCAAAATCAATATGAAGCTATTAAGATAATACTTGAATGGTTTTAAATTGCGTTAAGGTTCCATATATAATGTTCATTAACGATATATTACTATTAAGGGAAGCTTATTGAAATCTAATCATAATGTTATCTGATCATAATAAACCGTTAGCAACAATATAAATAATACAGCTTTTCTAATAATGTCTAAAAATTTTTTTTGACACAACTGAATACATTAAATAATGTTTTAATTATTTTTTACTATCATACTTCTACAGTTTTTTATTCAATATACAAAATAATTTAATTCATTTTCAATTAAATTATATAAAATTCAATATTTTCTTTTAATTACGATTACATTAGCGCTAAAGAATTTGTTCCGAAATTATATAATTACATTTAAGTAAAAATTGTACATAAAAATTGTATCTTGACGATTTGGAACCATTTACTTATGAAAAATCTTATGTGACAATTTAACAATTTAAAACTATTTAAATAAATTTATTACTTTAAAATTAACGATATGAAACGATTTAACAACATTCAGAAAGCATAACTCAAATCGTTACTTAGACACTAAGTACACCAATTTTGGTTTTTTCAACCAAAATTTTTCGCTGGAAAAAAGTAAAATTTAAAAAGTAGATATACTATCATATTTTGTAATTCTAATATTACCTAAATATTAAGAAATTTTATTAAACATTATATTTCCCAAAAGAGGAAATGAAGACATGTTTGACGATTTTAATTTTAAAATGTCGGTGATGTTTTCATTTTGGAAATAATTATTCGCTAAACTTATTTTTATTTCCTAAACTAAAAAAGAGAGTTTGTGAACAAAATTTTTAGTATTTCCATATAACTATAATAAAAGAATCCGATAACATACTCACTTTTTTAATTTGTATTTTTCATTATAATAATATGCATTTGTAAAAAGATTGGAAAGTTCAATTATTTTCCCGATATTTATAACAATACCCAACTAATAAAATTTCATGATGAATAAATATTAAAATTAAAAAAGTAAATATGATTCATATGCTTTGATCATAGTATTAACAAAATATTAAGAATTTGTTTCAAATTGATTTTCTTAAGAGAGGAAATAAACAAAAACCTAAAGTGTATATTTGTAAAATATTTATTAAAACTGATAACAAGGAGAATAACAACGTATTAGATAATATGATACGTCAGACTCGTCTACAATTCTTTGCTAGGAAAACAAAGGTTTTGATCACATTAAGTCCTAATAGAATAGTTTTATACCTCTAAAACAATAGATTTAGGCATTATGAGGCCAATTTGTAAACCAAAAATTTCGCCTTAGGGGTCATTCATATATTACGTAAGATTTTTTCATATTTACTTCTTTGTTTTGTAAATGAAAAAGTATATTTGTTTCTTGCTTTCACATGCTTACGTAATACAGTCATCTCTCACTTATTTTAAGTGCTTGGGACTTCGCGCCCTTTACTTATTTTAACAATTGAGGGGTTCCCACTATAAAATCAGCTCCTACTACCACACAACCAGTATTAGATGGAAACTATGAAAATAAACAGCATAACCTATTGAAATAGGATAACAGAAATATCATCTGTCTTTTGT
>JABFQA010001422.1:0-13840 GCA_022817065.1 Probaryconus sp. ZL-2020 | reverse complement strand
TCCCCCTTTCTCCCCCCCTTCCCCCCTCCCCAATCCCATTAAATTACGTCCCGCTTTCGCAATTGCTTATTAAAATTATTAAAACCTTTTTCTGATATTAATTAATTGAATATGGAAAATATTTAAAGCTTTTATACATGAAATTAAATGCAATCGGTAATCTAATATTGAATCGTTGCCACAGCAATTGGTTTCATTATTTGATTAGAATGTTATTACTATTATTTATTTCAATAAGCAATATTCAAAGTAATATATTCTCGAGGCGCCATTAATTGATATACCTATATATATATACGTGTATAGATATATGTGTAACACGTTTATTAGTCAGCAAATAACAGAGACTTCATAACGCAACATTTATGTTATTCTATAATGCAGTTTATTTGCTACATCCTGCAATTTCATACAACTAGTTCTAGGTGCAGTGTGTAGCCAAATGTACCTATAGCGTAACATATGTTTTTTATTAGTTACAGTTTTGCGGTTTCCTTTATATATTAAGTCGTCGTAACTCCGGTCCCAACGTTTTGTAACGTTAAACTTATTTATGTCCTTGCAAAATAAATTTTTTAATTTCCCAGAACACGCAGTTACGCTCGAATCAAATCGTAAGAATCTTTTCCCCTTTCATCTATTTTTTTTTTGCTTGTTTGCTTCGATCGAAACTGTTTGAAATTTTTATGATTATAAAATACGTAATTATCAGAAAGTTCTGTCGAGTTGAAACATTTATAACTTTATTGCATATTATGGTTTGGAGAAAGTTATTAATTTTTTGTCCCGTACATCTTAATTGTCCTTGGAGAAGTGTACTTGCAGGGAAACCCATTTTCTTGTCTTGCCACACAGCTTGCTTCTAGCATTATTATTGTTTTTGAGTAACGAACGTGGAAACAAAGTTCTTAATCCTCCCAATTTCCCTTTTTCTTACATTGCAGTTCTGTAATGTCTCTCTACTTTTCATATTACATGTTTTTCAGCAAATTTTAACTGACGTTAATCTGCGATATTAATAAAAATTTTAATTCGTCCAAGTAATTGCATTAAAATTTGTGTCGTGAAAATATGGTTACAATAAATGTTTAATGATAACACAAACAATCGCATTTCAACTTTTTTTTTTTAACTTTTGAGTACGTTGCTTTACAAAAGTGTAAATCTGATAAGAAGTAAAATCCTTGTATCCTTTTAAATGTGAAGCATATTTTCATAGTTATTATTTTTATTATTATTATTTTAATTGACGTTAATCTGCGATTTTAACAAAAATTTAAAATCGTCAAAATAATGACATTAATCATCTTATCTTCAAGCATGATTATGAAATTACATTTATAAAAATAACATTTTTAGCGAACTTTTGAACGTGAATTAAATTTTCAGACCGAAATGCATTTTTATTTAATTCTCGACGTTACAGAACTTTTTATTAAGAGACACCCGATGAAACTAGAATCGTTAAAAAAAAATTCAATCTTTTTTTTTTACTTTGTTTTCAATTTATCCGCAAAACACTTAAAGAAAAATGAATATGCTTTTCTATTTTTTCGTATTATTTTTTTCGACTTTTACAGTGGATTACAAATATTTGCATGCGGAATGCGTCATCTCAGAAACTCAAGGGATAGATTTCTCTGGGGATAGGTTCAAGTTTTCGATGCTACGTGAGGAAATAGTATATTTCTCTCTGTTCCCCGTGCATTTCACAAAACAGGCAAAACGACGAACTGCGCAAGTGACAGAAATGACGCCTTTCGTTATGAACTCACTTATACTTACGTTTCAATGTGGACTACTTGAAGTACATCTTGATTACATATTTCCCTTGTATACAAGTCATGATTTACTTCTTGAAATTTCCGAGGACAACTAAATTGATTGTCGCACATTTTTTAATGCCTCAATTAGCTTTCATGAATACAGAAAGCTTCATTTAAAATAACATTCTTTTTGAAAAAGAAAAATTGACAAAATCTAGTATCCAATTATAGAAGACGAAATTTCATAAACGTCATATATTTTGCATTTATTTTTCATAATATTTAAATATATTTTAATGAAACGATTATAAACAGTTTTCAAATCATCAAATAAATCTTGTAAAAAACGTTTAAATGATCTGTGAATTATTTTTTATAGATTTATGATAATTTGAATGTGTTTAAAATTATAAAAATACCTTGAATCCTAATAATTTGAGCACGGCAAAATGTGTATTACCCGAGGGAAAAGTTCTTTTATTTATACCTCGTCGACCATATATTATGAGAAATGTGACGTACAAGTGAAACGCATCATGGGGCTAAATAGTATTGGGCAAGCACGAAATTAACGGTCATCGATAACGCTTCTTCAGGATGAGTGATTATGTCCCCCATGTGCAATCAGCTGAGTCGTACAACAGACATTGCACTATCAGACTTATCGTTGGTATGTAACGAGGAGAATTTAGAGAAGTCAAAGTGAATTATTGCAGCGACAGGGAATTTGTGTGATTGTCGCTTGAACAAGCGGCTCGGCAAATGCTTTGATCTTGTCGTATTCGTTTCATCCAAACTACGTAATTTCATTTATGCGTACAAATCTAGTCACCTTTTCGTCCGCTCAATTGATTTCCATCTGCATTACATTGCCAATTCTTTACAAAATTATGGACAAACTCTGCTTCTCGCGTTATTCAAATTCACATAACTTATGCTCCTCGTATATTCAATATTTCATCTAATTATTATTATCGAATATATAGAAAGTGGTTTTACTATGATTCTAACGTTAAAAAATACTTGATCAAAAAATATATTATATTTTATATTAATTTACTGATTATTGTGACTTAAAATGAAACACTATTCGAATGGCTTCTATTGTCCTGGAACAAATTAACAATGCTTTGTCAATAATTATAATAAGATTTCGAATTAAATGTGGCTATAAAGGTCAAATTAAAATAATTTTCGGATGTTCTCGTTGAATTTCCGTATCATTTCATTTTGATTAAATGAAATTTTACATTATTATAATATCGGTGGAAATTGTAGTCTGCACATTTAATGATTTCAATGCATGATCAGTTAAAATCACTTTGGTTTCATCGTGCAGAACAAGGAATCAGTGTTGGAAATTCAACAATTGTGGCTAATTGTGAGAGAGAGATCTACTTGGAGCATATATTCATGTATCGAGAGATTCTCAATGAGATACTGGACAATGTTGGCCCTCGACAGACCCAGAAATTCCCTTAGGCAGTAAGCCCAACATTGAAGGGATTCGGAAATACTGGTCGATTTTAAGTGCCATTCGAGATAAGAATATGTTTTCACGAGCGCCGCGCACGCCAGACTCAATATTGAGATTTTCACTGCGTTTAAAATACTATTGATTCGTAATAAAATTACGAAAAATATAATAAAAATGGCATCGGAATTTTTAAAATTAAGAAAAAAAAAAAAATAAAAAAAATGTTACGTTAAATGTCATGTGATAAATTATCTGGTGATATTGAAAAAGCAGCTAAAAGAAAATTCTAATTGTAAGAAGGATAAATGAAATTCTGAAATCAGCTTTTTATCGATAAAAATGTAAACACCGTCGTCTCATTTGGCGGCTCATATCCTGCAATAGATTAGTTCTTAAAAGAGGCTGTTTACTTGTGCAATTTTTATAGCCGTTTAATAGAAAAGACCATCTTACTCAGTTGCCCGGGTATTTGCACGAAACTTTAGTCGCTGACGGTGAGATTGAATTAAGCGGAGGAAAAATATTTAGCGAGCGTTTTCAATTTCGTGTTGCGGGCAGTTTTGGAATTACATTGGAAAAAGTTTTTCGCGAGATGCCAGTTAGAGGATTCGTGGAGTCGTGGGGTCGCGAAGGGGAAGTTTTGAATTAAGTCCTTGCATTGACTCGTAAAGAATTCAGAATCGATGATAAGAGGCAAAAAAAGAAGAAAGCGATCCCCCGAACAAGGTCGAATAATTTGAACGAATTTCTTGCAACGATCGGCCATGTCCAAAGAAGCGGAGACACAACGGCGGGAATCCCGCTAAACCCGGAAATGTCTCAGGGACGATCTATTACCAAGATTACCGGACCATATAAAAATCTTTGAAAACGAACTTCAGGTTGACGATGTCACGCGTACAATTTATGAGAAAGATGAATCATTGCTCTCATTTTTTTGTCACCGTAACGCTTTGTTTTCGAAATCGATAAATCTCGATTAATGTAAATAAGTTGGAAATAAAGACATTTGGCATCTGCAGCAGCACAGTTTTTAACACAATTTCCGAACGATATTACTTTGTACCGGAATTTTATTGTACGTTCAAATAACTTCGTTTGCAGTTTTGAAAACGTGCCTGTGTGAGTCCACGTGTGTGTTAATGATTATAAATACCCCAGCTTAGCTATATATTTTATTATATTTTAGAACCCTAAGCAAAACTGATTGTAAAACATAATCGTATTAGTTAGTACCAGGAACTTTCACGAGGCAAATTGACCCTGGAACATAATTCTATTAGGTAGTACAAGGACTTCATAAGAGAGCCATAGTAGACTGGCGATGTCATTCGTATTCTCCTTGTAGTGGAACAACTAAAACCATTTTAGACTGAATCCAATATTCTGCTTTGAAAATGTCTCTAGGACTAATGAAAACCACCTTCACTTATGTGATTCTTGATTTGGTCATGGTTAACCACTTTACTGAAATATATCTATTAAATGTTAATTTCCTTAATTGGGAATGTACTGCTACTACTTTTTTCAAATCTGCAAACATATTACAGTTAAAATAAATAACAAAAATACAAAAAAAAACTCATCCTCCCACGCGACACAACAAAGGAAAAAGATTCTGAACATTGTAATTGAATTTTATATGTTGTATTTGTTACCTGACATTTTCTTTATTAATATTTAATTAAAATATTTATAACAAAGGAAGAAATGATTATAAAAAATTAATGAAAAATGTCAAAATATTACATTGCAAACATTAATTGAAACTGCTCTGAAGGGAAAATTACAGTACCGCTGAGAGGAGAATCAATTACATCTTTAAAGCATTCAAACTTCGAAAATCCAAATAGCACGTCTTAGATCAAAGTAAGGGTATTAGAATATCTGAAAATCAAAGAGTGATTTCGAAACAGTCAAAGGATGATTATGGGAACTTCTAACATCAATTAATTGACGGGTTTTAATAGTTGTAAACATAATATACGAGGTACAGAATCGAAGTATAATTTGTCTGCGGAATTCGTCAAATTACAGTTTCCAAATTTTGGATATCTCAAGATGTTTAGCCAAGCTTTACTGCAAATTATCATCCCTTTCGCATTAAAGCTCATTTTAAATTATAATTTCAAATGAATGTTCCATTTAAAGGAAATTTCACTTGCATCTTACGTTTACTTTAACTTAAAGTTGTCTTTTAAACAATACCAAAAGCATTCTGTACTGATGGCTGTTATTGCTATAATGGTCTTGTGTTATAATATAAACATAAAATTAGAAATTCAGGCAATACAATTTAATTATACCAAATGATTATCACTTCGTGTCCTGGATTTATAACATGATGCAAATATCAAATTAATAAACGCATTATGAAATGTAGCCTTTATCAGAAATTATTGGAACCTACTTTATCCGACTTGAACGTTGAATGCCCGTGCAAAGCACCTTTAATCAGACATTTCAATGTAGCACGTAACATTTGCAAAACGTTATGATTCTGCAGAAGATTGCTTTAGTTCTGTTTTAATACGATTTACCTTCAATAGCTAGTTTACACCACGTTGAAGTAAAATGCATTCATTGTTACATTAATATTGAAGCATCTCACAATGAATGAAAGAACAATTCTTTTCAGAATAACTAAATATAAAATATTTCAAGGCAATTCAATAGAACGACAACAAAAACCTTTGAAAATCTTTTCACGTTTTTGCAAAGACAATTTGCAACATTTTTATGTTCTTCTAAAAATGTCTAATCTTTTTTTTTTATTGAAATGTAGGTTTTAACAATATTAACAAATTAATGTAAACGGGTAAAATATGTAAATAGTGTTTTTGCACGCGCGAAATAATACAAATCAAAGGAACTGGACACTTAAGTTTACTTTATATCACTGTTTGGTAATTTCCATTGAAGATTATCATCTCTGAATAAATGAACGGTGATATTTAATGCTGTAAATATGCACGTATGAATGTGTGTCAGGATATTCGAAATTACAAGGATATTACTATTCTACTCGTTTCTATTTGAATATCTATATAACGTATCACATACATATGTAAAGCATAACGGAGAAAATAGAGTAGAACAACAACAGTGAACGGAAAATGGAGTGTCTTTCGGGATTACGAAACGGCACTAGAGCGAAATATATTCACTATAACCTTCCAAACAATTGTGGAGTTTAGGTTTCCCAATCCCTGGAGTTATTTCAAAGATTCTGCTTCTTGGAGTTGCCGTATGGACGGTCTAGTCTATCTGTTTTAAAATACATGCTTCTTGCTAATCGCGCTCTCGATATCTGGTCACCGCGGAAATATTCACGAGCTGTATCAAATAACTTACAAAGTTTGACTAAACTCGGTGTTATTTATTCATGGAACTGACTACACGATATCGAATTATGGTTCGACATGTAAATTATATTCGTTCAATATATACACCGTGACATTAAGATTGCCAGTTCATGTAATATTTAACGTTTCCAATTTGCTGGACCAAAAGTGAAGAAAATACATTTTCGAGATTATCGCATATATTCATAACGGCAATCATTTAATAAGATGTAACGATTTATTATCGACTTATTATTGGAATGATTTACATCATGATGTGGTGATAATTTTAACCCTCAAATAATTTAATGGATATTTTAAGTGATCGTTTGAATTATTGCTAATTAGTTAAACCGCATGTAATTGCTTGTTCGTGTCTATTTTCAGTTTATTTTTTATATTTGAAAATTAGATTATGTATGAGATAATTTTCATCGAGTTTATATTAGTTTAAAATGTGCCGCAGTTCGGTTGATTTAATTTCTTCATTTTCTGCACATTTAAACTAATTATATGTAACGAGCATTCGATTTCATTTGCATGATGGAAATAATACGTTGAGTATTAATAGTAATATATTTCATTATGCTGAATGTTTATTACGTCATTGTAATTGAAATGCTAGGTAATATCAAATTTTCGTCAGTTCAGTTACATTATTTCACTGTAATTTTAATATACTTATCGTAATTAACGTGTGGTTCCATTGGTTCAACATTTGTAACTCCATTCTCTTGATTTAAGAGCGAGAATCAATTTTATATTTGTTTGTGAAAAACTTAAAAGTGATTTTAATAGGAAGAAGCTCGAATCGCTGTTTCGATTATAATAAGATTTTTTTCATTTGAAAATTATGTTTGCTGGAGAGAGATAAGAATGAACATGAATAATAGATTAATTTAATTTTCTTGTTGAGCTAACACCAGTTTCTTGTTCCTCATAATAGGACTGGATTAGGTTCAACGTTCTAATCAGTTTGACTATTGACCTCCCTATTAATTCTATGAGAATAATACGATTTTCCAATAATCTTGAAAAAATAAGATTTATTCATTTACCATTGAAAACAAATAATTGCTCCAATTTTTTTTTTCTGACTATTGATAAAAAAATAAAACAACACTAATGCAAATAAAGAACTAACGTTATTAATACGACAATCAATTTCTCATATCGCATAGAAGGAAATCCCCGGCAGAGAAATAACTAGAGAAATATAACATAATTGCTGAATACACTGTACATCGATGTTAAAAAAGCTTTCAAAACGTACACGCAGGGATAGGGACAAATAAACTGGCAGACATAAACTGTATAAATTTGTACATAAATTTCCCTACAATAAATAGCAGTCAATAAATAACGCGTAAAGCTTACGCTTTGGCGTGGAAAAAAAAAATAAAAGATAAAGTTATAAATTTTTACTTTATTCCTTTCCGGTCAATATACACAGTTTATAAAGTTGGCTTGGATGTGATAGGTTCCAATATATTTATGGTAAATCTTTAATATAGTCTCGTGACAAAGCAATGGCCAAAAAGAAGATTAGAATGTGAATAGACGGCAGTCAAGATATAAAAGGAAACAGGAGACGCAACGTGAGAGGATGAGAATGTGTTTCTATCCATGAGCTTCGTCCTATCTCTCCTTTCAATAAGATTCCGCGCGAGTGGTGCATGCCTCATGCCAGGCGTGAGTCATGACGTCATATTGAGAATTCGAAATGCATTCCCGTTCCATTCTCGTAACCGTCAAGGGATTTTAAAGCCAAGAATCACGAAGCTGTCGGAATCTGTTTATGGACAAATACGTTTTTCATTGTTTCATGTTACATCAATTAACCGACTCACAATTCCTGGCACGTCCAAAATAACTTGTTACCTGGCGTCGGGTTCTCATCTCACTTCTGCAGGAGATTTCTATTAATTAGAACAATTTATTTGCCTCGAAATTGCTCACAAAGCACACGTGAACTGTCGCAGCGTTTCGCATGTATATATATATATTTATTGATTAGCTGTCAGTAACGGGGATTTGCTTTTCAATTTGACACATTGCATATTTGCAAAGTTACTTGTATTGATACCTTCAGAAATATCAATGAAATCAAGGAGCTCTTTTTAGATTTCTCCTCTACAAAAATATTCTTTCACATTACACGTAATCCCTTACGTTAAACTGTGGAATATTATTTCTACGATTGTCAATGTTATATTTTAATTGAATAATGTACGAAAATAACATGACAACCTTTTTAATGCCCGGAGATAAACATTTTTCCTATTCAAGATTAGCGATTAACTTATGAAACAAAACTTTTAAAATATGCTAAACATAAATTCCAGGAAATATGTTTAAAAGAAAGTATTATCATTACAGAAAACCCCTATTACTCTAGAATAAAGCTTGAAATAAAGTGAAAATGTTTTAAAAGTTTTGAAATATGTATTTCGAGGATGTTTCAAGAACGATCAGATATTTGATTTTAAAACACTCGAATAGCATTATAAGAATGGTTTGTGTCTTTTTCTCTCTCTCTCTCTCTTTCTCTCTCTCTCTTCCGGGTGTTCCACAAACTTTTAGTGCACAGAGTGTCGAATATCGAGTAAGTTGATTACAGACGAGCTTCCTGCTGAAGCTGTATAATATGCCTTTTGTCACTATCCTCCTATTATAAACAAAAATATAAAGTTTAAAGTGTTCGCTTACAGTTTTCGCCCTAAAACTCGGGAATAATTTCATTCATTCTATCATTTTATAGTCAAAATATCATTAATTTTTAAAATAATGTAACAATCAATGGAAATTTGCAAAATGAATTTACTTTAAACGAAAGGTTAAGTCTTAGCTTAAACTGAAATTCATCGTCATATTTTAACAAGATTAGAAAGTTAGTCATCTGTCCCATTTTGCTCTAACAATTTTCTCTTAAATTTTGGATTTAATATTTTTGCACGTTGATTACGTTTTTAAAAGCTACACTGAGAAAAATTTTACACAGTAATAGTTGAGGATAAGATATACTAATTTTTTTTAGTTGTATTTACTGAAAATGTAAGTTCTTTCAACTATCTTTAGTTCTTTCAACTATCATCAAAGTGCATTCGACTATCATTGCAGTAAAAACAACTAATTTGTCGGTCGTTATAGTATTTAACTAATTTTTTAGTTGATTTTACTTCTTAAATTTCTCTCAGTGTACGATTATAAATTTGATAAGTTGAAAAATAATATTTGTAGCAAATGAATCCAGCTGCAAAACAGCATATATCCATAGTTCTTGAACTTGAAGTAATTCGTAATGCAGTTATTACTTAAGTAAGTGTCAGAAAATATTTGCGACTCGATTTCTCTTCTATCCTATTATAGTCGCTCGGCTTGCTGCTAATTGGGGCAGTCACCTTAAGCTTCGACTGCAGTAGTTCCGGACGTCCACACTAAAAGGAGATTGTTCCGTAAAGGTGCAATAACACCTTCCTGAACAACGCTGCATTGACCCATATTAATTTACTCTTCTGTGAGGAAACTTTCTAACGTTTGAAACAAGCATAATATTCAATTCGCAATATTATCTCGCGCAGACAATCAGTTCGTGCAGAAATATGAAACACGCTTCAGTAGTGTGCGAAATTATATTAAACCTCAGACTGCAGAGAAAGAAACGCCGCTCCCTGAATGTACAGTCGCTGCATTCCACGGAGTTCGTTCACGCAACATTTATTTGTAATGTTATTCAAAAAAAAACTGGCATTCGAAAATAACTTTTCAAACGTGTTTCAGGAATATTATTTTCAAAATGATCAATACTTGTTTTCTGTCGAATAGCAATTTCCGTTGTTAAATTATTAATACAATTTCTGTGACAAGTTTTTTATATTACTTTTTCTTGAACTAAACATTGAATGTTTAATTCAAAGCAACGTTATTGATCCAGAATATAATTTCTGATTATGTTAAATGAATTTGCTTCCAGTTGTTTCCCACAAAAGAAGGATCGCTGAAGAGATCAAACATTCAGGAGTTGAAACCAGAGGAATTAAAAATGCAATGGAGATTGTAATTCAACTGAAATGTTATATCGGGATAATTAGCATCACGAGCAACTTTACAATTACAATTTACAATTAACAAAAAGAGATATCTGTGTATGTGTGTTTTACAAGCTCGTATCTCATCATTGGATAAATCTCTAAATACATAACTCGCACTCGCTATTCTCACAATTAGAAGTACGAATAACCGCTAATTGAATAATAACGAGGCACAATGAAACAGTTACCTCATAGTTTTTCGGAGTACGCGATTACTTAAACAATAATACATTCGCACGTTCGCTTTGCTAAATAATTGCCAACAATCTTGGTTACAGTTGTGTCTTCTTATCTTAACGAATCTTATTGGAATTGAATTTTTCTTTAAATTCAATTTATTTTGATGAAATTATCATTTATGATTATCATTTATGATTATCATTTTTGATTATCATTTATGAATTCAATGAAATTATGATTTATGAATTTCATGCGCCATCTTCTTGTACATTGCAGCCGCGCGATCTCAAAGCATATAGAACCCGAGTTATCACGGTTTAATGTTTTTTTTTCTGAATTTTTATGAAATAATAATCCGCGATGCGACAATTCTTTTATCCGTAAAACTGAAAATATAAAAGAACTAAAAATTGTTGAAATAGTCATGCACAAATTTGTCTCTCTTTTTTTTTTTAAATACTGCCAATTTCATTCGCGAAAAAATCTCTTGTTCATAAAAGTTGTAATTTTTTCTGCTTCCGCTTGTTTTTTCTTTTTTTCTTTTTGGAAAAAATCTATTCACCGTTTGTGAATATTGTTTTACGAAAAGAATGTGGGAAAGAATTTGCAGTAATGCCACGTATCGAATCGGAAATAACCGCATTTACCATGGTGGTTAAAACGATGTACACAGCGGAAATTACGAAAGCGGTTTACATGATTATGACGGAAATTATGGAAACATTCAATATTAGATTCAATACCCCAAGCTTCGACAACAAACACCATTCAAACTTTTGTCAGCGTAAAACAAAGAACCGCTCTATCTTTTATATTGGAACATTTTACTTGGCCGACACATATCAAAAGCTCTTTGTTTTTGCAGCTTGAAAAAAATTGTCTGTAGAATTTTTAATCCTTACAAAACAACTTTTCTTAGAATTATTTACTCCGGATTTTCTGATTCCGATGTCATTTGGAAAAGATGAAATTCGCGATGCGAAAAGTTATGATTTGAATATGAAAATTACAATTTAATTTTTTTTTTTCTTGCTTTATTGATTACTGAAAATATTTGAGTTCTTATGCTTCAGAAGCACTTTCGATTTTCTTCTTGTGATATGCTTTGAAATCGAAATCAAAGTGTCTCATCAATGCTCTGAAAAGTCAAGCTCTATACTTAATAGAAAGCAACTCTTACTGTCACAAATGAGTCGTCTTCGGTACAGTTTAGTGTTCTTTCTTTCTGCTTAGCTTCAGCTATAACTTAAATGTATAACTCTTCGTGACCATTAATTTTAAAAATTGACTAAAATGAAGTCCCTTGTGTTTTTCGTTTTTGTCATTTTTCTTTCCCGAATGGTGACAAAAGGACAAAAACCAAACGAGGCTTTCCTGGCTCTGCTCAGAAGACCTGACGAGTAAGTTTTAATGTTTTTTTTTTCTCTCTTTTGAATTCAGCTTCACCAATTATCTACAAATTAAAATCATTTTATCTTTAATTAAAACAATTTCACATTGATTTGTTTTAATGTGTTTCAGTCATTTTTAAGATTATTTCATTCATTGAAGTCACAGTCAATCATTTCTAGTCATGCTTCTAAACAATAATTAATCTTCTTATGTAATAAAAAAGTTTCACTTTTACATTCGTCAGAAATAAAAAACAAAAAAAATCTAAAAAATTTTTCTTTTCAATTGAGCAAAGCTACTGAGCCATTAAACTTAAAACGTTGACTTTTGCAAAAGGTAAAGGGTCTAAATTATGCACCTACCCCCATTTTTAGTCGTTATTTTACTTAATTCCATTTGCAAAAATAATTCTGAAAGTAGCCTGAATAAATTCAAAAACAGTGTAAAACGATTGAAAAGGGAAAAAGTCGAACTTCTGTCGGATTTTAAAAGGAATTGGTGAAGTCTAACTTAAAACTTGTTTCAACTTTTTTCTCAGTTTGCTTTTAGATTTACGGATCTATTTATTTTCAAGAAAATAATTACTTCCAAAGCAGCAATAAATGAAAATTCGATGTAATTGAATTTGCCCTTATAATTAAATAATTGCTCTAATCGTCTTTAAATGAAATGGTCTTGAAAACTTTTAATGCATAAGAAAATGATTGAGAAAATGAAGTTGAACTTTAATCCAAAGTTTCAGGCTGAAACCGTTGCCAGATATGCCGGACAAGATGCGAATGGTGCAAAGACAAGTGATGCCAAGTCGTCCGATGGAAATGCACAGAGACGCTAACAGAGCTCGACAAATTTTGTTACAGAATATATTGTTAAACAAAGCACAGCCGAAAGAGTACATTGAAGTCGAAGATGATTGGCGTGAAACGATAGTTGGCGTTTGGGACTGGTTCATAAGTGGAATGCGAAGGGTTGCAAATGGCATGGCTAATTTGGCGACCCAATTAATGACGTCGCGATAAATTAATTCACAATTCCGACCAAATAAAATTTACCACTATTTCTGATCATTTGTATATAGAAAAAAAAAAAATAATAAATAAGATTTTGTGAAAATGTGTATTTAATTCCTCTTAACAGTTCATAATGTTTTTTGCAAATTTTATAAGAATTTGCAAACAGTTGAATAAATATTGTTTTAACAATATACACAAAAGTTTCTTTTATTATTTGAATAAACATTTATTAAAACTGTAATACAAGTATATGAACACGTTTTTGTACATAAAACTGAAATAAATATATAAATAAATACAAATATAATCAGATCTTAGTATAAAAAAGGATTTTCTTTGAAAATAACTAATTACATTACATTGTTCCTAATCAAGTAAATACGTTGGACCTATTTACGACCAGGCGGGTCGTTTGGACCCTGTGCTTTCCAATTTTTATTAAAAAATTTCTAAAAGTGTTTCATATATAATATATCCTATTTCCATTTTACATTTATGCGTAATTTTTTCAAAATATTTCTGCATTTGTCCAGAAAGCAAATTCTGAACATCATCGGGTTAAAAATTGTACTATCGT
>JABFQA010001421.1:0-13848 GCA_022817065.1 Probaryconus sp. ZL-2020 | reverse complement strand
TCTCATTGAAACTCGTACGTATATGGACACGCTATATCAACACATTCTATGATTGAATGATCTCGAACAATTTAATTTTTACTGTCAAATTCATACTGAAACAGATATTTTATTACGTTCAACAGATAGAATTTTCAATGACATTGAAACGTGTCAATGTATTCTACATTTATCCGATCTCTCGTTCGACAAAATAATTATAAAACGAAATAATTATTCTATTAATTCAAACGTTGGAAATCGTGATTTCATTTTTCATAAATGCAACAGAAATGAATATCGAATAAATATTATTACTTGCATAAAATATTCATTTAAAACATGATTATCTATTTAATCCGTGATCGATGTGAGTTGTATAGTAGAAAAGATGTGTGCCTAAAGGGACCGAATAACTTTATATCCAAAAGAGAGTATTTTAATTTTACACGATTACGCGAGGAACAGTATTTAATTAACAAACGATGCGGTTATAACACAAGTTGGCTGCTTACCCTGTGTACATACGACTACACTATGACTTTCCACGCTAGCGACGATGTATATTGCTAACTCCGGTGTATTTATTCGCTCGCTCAGACTTTTTACACATATATTTGTACCAACAAGCAACAGACCATTTCGTACAATTTTAATTAACTCGATGTTTTTTCAACGAATGTACATATTCATTTTATTTAAATTCGATAGTAGGAATTTAAACTGACCCAAAGAAGCCATTCCTGAGCCATTCAAATATTCCTAAAAAAAAAAAAAAAAAAATGTCTTCTGAAGTAGCCGACCTATTTTTTTAAGAATTTTTCCTATTTCTTTTTCTACGTGTATTATTATGATTATTATTTCATTTGCCAGAATTTCAAAAAAGGAATGTATGTTTTCGTTGAAGTAAATTAGTATTTACCATAATAAATGAAGTTATAATTTTTACGATTTGATGAATCCATCATGACGATAATGATAGAATTCCTATTCCATTATTGATGAAATTTGCTGATCTTGTTGATACTTTGCAAACAACCCCAAGTGTCGAACATACTACATAAATCACATCTGCCATCAAAACAGATTATACGTCAATTTGATAAAAATGGCTTTTTCCCTTCCCTTCGATGGTACTAATTTGATTTATGAGAAGTAAAAGTAAATTCTATTAATTCGGATGTATCATAAATACGTGTGATAAACCCTTAGTCGAGATACATTTATTTACTTATACGCTTACGGCTTAGTCGAGCCATTAGCACCTCGTGGCACTTGGTTAAGCTCATTGCCGAAGTGGTAACGTATTTGGGACAACCCTTGGACCAATCTCCCTTGCTATGAAGTACCCCCTGTAGCCTTGTATATTAATTAGGAACCTGCCAAGACCAGCTCCCCAGAGTCCGAGGGAACCCTGTTGCCCGAGCCAAACCTGAATTGCCTGAATTCCGATTGGTGGACTGAATAAACGACGCCACCTAAAGAGACGCATTCATTCGTTCTCTTTTTACACGAAGATGAAACATAGCGATGTTTCATCTTCAAAACTAACGCAACCCTTTTTTTGCTTTCACGTGAATTATCTATTTAAGCAGCAGGTTTGCCATGGATATTCACTTATTCACTTATTATTCTACTTTTTTTTTCTACTTTGAATTTTCTCTACTTAAACTTGCATAAAGTGAAAACAGACAAAATTTTTTCAGTAAACCGTCTCCATCTACAAAATTGAAAAGATATGTGAGAATAATGGCAATGTATGGCAATCCCGAGACAATACTTTAAGTCAAGAGTTATTTTTTCTTTTGATTGACGAAGAAAAACTATTTTAAATTCTTTTTCGAGAACGTTCTGTCTTTTATTCGAGTTTGAGAATGACATGATAAAAAACTGCTGATTATATAGGACATTTGAAATTCCTTTTTAGAAGACGAAAAATTTGCAAAAAGATTTTTTCAACGTAATAATACAGACTTCATTGTTTTCCATTAAAAATGAAGTCATTAATTAGACTAAAATTTGTGAAACAAATTCGTTTTTCAGAAATATAGATGTATACGTTAATCGCGAAAGCACGTAATATACCTAGAAGTTTCTTTTTTCTAATACCAAATTCCAACGCGATCGTTAAACATTTATTTCATTAAAATTCATTTCAACTTAACTCTTCGGTATTCTAAAGGGTAAATTGAGTTTTAACAAGCGCATAGATTACGAAGAATGATGAATCGAATCGAGGGGAATTTCCGGCAATTCTGAAAAGCTCGTTGTTGGCATTGATTGATTGAGTTGAAATTCAGTGAAGATTAATAGAAATAGAGCTAATGAAAAATCTGTATGAAGGTTGTTCGCAGCACTCACTACTATCGTTTGTTGTCGTTTGTTTTCAACTTCTGTGCTATTATTTCTTGTAGATTGATAATTGAGCAACATTCTTTAGCGATCAATCACATTAACATGGAACGAGTTCTAGGAAAAGATTTAAATGAGCTTCATTTAGAATTCCAAACTATTCAAGTAAAAGCACGATAAATTATTTAATAAATCAAACGAGAAAATACAACTTCAAAACCAAGTATATTCAGTAGATTCACTAAATCATCTAAAGACATTTTACTGCTAATTTCATTATACGTATAACATTTATAAATAATTATAAATAATGTAAAACAAAACAAAACAAAAAATGGAAGTGATTTGTGATATCGAAAATTCTTAAGAGAAATCCTCGGAAAAAAAATCATAATTTTTATTCGAGATAGTTGAGATGAAATGGTGAATAGTCATTTTCAAGAAGTAAGCTAATGTCTCCAGTTGGCAAGCTGACGTTATTCGGCAACGCGGTAGCGTTTATTTTCGCAGTATTATTATCGTCGTTATTGTCACTGTCATTATTGTCGTCATATTGTTAACGGGCCACAAAAGCCCGCGCCAACTCGAGTGTCTACGTTGTTCTATGTTCTACTTCTTTCAGCCAATACTGTCTCGACGCTCTGTTCGCAATTTTCTAGGCTCTTTATTTTTCAAGAGCTACATTGAACACGTACTTTTTATGAGCAAGGAGCAGCGTTCTTTTTCGCCGAACTTCAAGCAAGCAAAATATCATTTGTAGCATCTTGAAAATCCTGAAAGGCCAACAACACGAACACATTTATGATGGAAAATCTGACAGGGAATTCACGCGAGTCGCGGATTTATTTTATTTTTCATACAATGAGAAATATTCGCGGAGATTTTGGACAGCTTCATGTTTTATTTGAGATAAATAAGTTTCAAAATCAATTTTCGCGTTCGCCATGTTTTTGTAGCCTTGCAGCGATTGCTTTCACACACGACATTAATAATGGTTTATTTTTAGTAGTATAGATTTTTCGAAAACGACCTTCGTTTTGATAGAATGAATTTTCAATTACCAACAATGTAACAGATCATTTTCATTTTCATATTGACATTGAATTTCATTAAATTGTTGTCGAATGAGCAATGAGTTTAAAAATCCATTTAAACACTTGGATTTGTCTTTGGATTAGCTTTGGATTAGCTTTTGGATTAGCTTAGCTTAAACACTTGGATTAGCTTTTATTGAACAATACTATTTGAATATAACAAACACTGTTTTTTAAATATAAGGTATAGCATTTGAAAATTTTCGAAAATTTCATGAATTTTGTTAAGATCAATATTAATTTTTAAGAAATTACACAATGTTTCAGGTTTACTGAGCAGCTAGGTAATTTTTAAGATTATTTTAACATTAATTTTTGCGTGTTTTTTTTTTTCTCAGTGCATTTCCACAGCTGCCTTCTTTTAATTTCAAGAAAAGCTTGAATCGTGTAATAAAAATTCCCCTAAATCGATTAAATATAACACCATCAAGCAACCAATCCGAAAATTGCCAGACTCGGCCAAGAAGCAAACTGTCCCAAACCAAACGGTCTACTTCGGAATTGCCTTTCTCAGACTCATCCCTAATTTTAGAAATGAATTTCCAATTCGCCGTCTGTCAACATCGACTCTCGAAGATATATTGAAATTCCAGTTCCGGTCGCCCCCTTCTGTTCTGTAATTACCAATCGTACTTTAAATCTTCGGTCGAGTTGTTATTTCGCGGCGCCTAAATGGCTGCTTCGGGAAACTGGAGGTAGGGTTAAATAAGGGCTCGTGATCTCATCTCCGGGAGGGAGCAGTTTGCGACATCTGGTGCCAAAGAGGACCAAGATAACAGCTCTGCTACAAACCAGAAACGCAGAAACGCCTTCCGCGTAATGTCACAGAAGTTAGAGACTGATGTCGCGGAAGATGAGGTATAACACTATACACACGGATAAATTCGCTCGGTGTAGTTCCCCAAAATACTATGCCTGGAGAAATAATGTTTATCTAATTACATTTACTGATGACCGTCCAAAAAGAACGTCAACGGAATTCTCGAGAGATAGATAGAGTTTCAATCCTTAACTCCTTTAACCTTGTCAATTTTCATCGAAAAAACTTGTACTTGTTTTTATTAAAGAGTAAAGCTTCCTCTTTAAGGTGCTTAAAATGAATTTTCATTCCATTTGTACAATTAACCCAGAAAACTCAGAAACCTTTTTTGTGTAAACAAATTGTTATGTTAATGTTGCTGTAACTGTTTTAATTAGCTTTGTATGAAGTTTGTTCAATTCTCTTTAATTAAAATAAAATACATTCATTTATCATGGAAAATGGTGAAGATATGGTGGTTTTAAGTTAACCCTTAATCATAAGCAATTTAGCTCAAGCATTTTAAAGAGGAAAAATCAAACTTTAATTTAAAAAAATTGTAAGCGATTTCAATGTAAATTAACAAAGTTACGCAACATTTAATTTTGTACAAAATTCTTTATATTTGTCTATTGAATTTATTTATTCTTGTCTTTTTTTGCAAACTGACGATTCAAAGCGAGACGAGCTTTCGTAGCTACATTAGCATCAAAGGAGATCTTCGGTCCTGGTCCGGATCTCTCAAACTGTCGTCAAGACTTAAGTCTTTCGCTTCGCGTTATATCGAGTACCGGGGAATACATTCTCCTCATGACAATCACCTTGGCAGAACTCTTCCGTCTGAGACGTCTGATCCTCTTCAAGATGTTAACATTGAACCTAACAGTATCGTTTATAACTTGAACAAGATACTTAATCATACATTTTTTCCTCAAATACTTTGCTTTGAATTATTTTTATCATCATTATAATTACACATGCAAAAATGTCTTATTCAAAATAAAAGACGTTTTGCAATAAATAGGAATAATAAAGAATAATAAAAGGGGTTGCTCACTCATGAAATGTTTTTACCACCTTGGTCTGAAATTTTGGCAATCAAATTCAATGAAATACAATGAAATCAAAATAAAATGGAAATACTTGAAATGGCCATATTTTTGGCATTTCATTTATATGTCATTTATAAAATGATTAACCATGAAATATTATGAAATATTTTGAAATGCCTGAAATACTCGAAATAACAACGAATATAAAATAATATATTTCATTTAAATAATTGTAATTATAAACTAATTATGATTTTTAATAGAAAAATAATTGTATTTTAAATTATATTTAACTAATTATATTTAAAATTAATTATATTTAATTTCATTGCAATTTAAATTTGCAAATTTAAATTTAAATTTGCAGATTATTAGGAATAAAAGATGTGTCATCTAGAAACCTTGTTGAAGTGAAATTTTGTAAATGTTTCGCTTTAAATCTTTTAACATTTGACAATTTTTGAAATTTGTACGATGTAAATAAATTATGTTTAGATATGTTTTCATTTATATCAAAGATTTTCATCGTTTCTTTAAATAATGTCGCGTGAGATAAATAAATCTGTTATAAATTAGTAATGATGAGATATTGTATTTATGTGGTAGAGTTTGCGTTATGCATTAAAGTATTTATAACGATAATTAAATAGGTTAAAGAGATTGTTACTGATTAACGAGATAAACATAAAGTGTATTATATTGTGAATTAATATATTGAATTAACGATCGCAAATATTGATACTATGGTTTATATATAAAATAGGAAGTACGTGATACTGTATACAAAAATAATATTAAATTCCACATAATCTTGCTTAATCTCGTCGAGATTTAAATTGGATCAATAACAATAAATCAGACTTCATCCAGATTAATTTAATTGCAATTCATGTAGACTAAACATTAGAAAATACGTGAATCAGCAATTAAAAACATAACTCAGTCGTTATCTCTAATAAATTAATTAAATTCATAAATTTCTAAATGTTTCTGATCATTCGCTAAAATTATTATTAATGAAATGAATGCAATATCTCTGGTAAGCATGTTTTCGGTCGAATTCACCAATGATCAATTACAAGAAGGCAAATAATTGCCAAAATTGATACACCATAATTAGCTCTCAGCGCACTCGCCAAATATTTTGTTACCAACATCAATCGAAATTAATTTCCCAGAATAGCAATTTACTACTTTTTTAATCTAGTGGAGGAAACATCACATATTCCAATCTGTGTTTTGTAATTAAGGATTTCATTTTACACGTTTTCTCTACGAGACATTTATTTTGCAGTAGTCGAAAATGAAAGAGTATAAACAAACTGTTAGCATATTCATTCGTTATTCCATCTAATTTACACTGAGGGAAATAGATTGTTAAAAGATGATTGTTGTAATTTAAATCGACAGATATTGAAATTAACAATCCAGATTGTGAGTTATCTATAAAATTGAATTTAACAATGTATCCTCCTCCTTCTCTTCTCTTTTATTATTATTATTTTTTTCCAACTAGTTTAATTTAAATTTCATTTAATATATTATATAAGCAGGGAACAGAGAAAGCGCTCATTCATCTAGTTTCGTAAATAACTGATATGTTTATGTTTAAAAACACTTATGTTTGTTTCAGAATAAATTTTCCAAATTTTTTTTCTGAATGTATTGTCAGTAATAGCAAAAGCATTAAGTTCAGTTGAACCACTTTATTGATTCATCGCGAAAGAATAATTTGTAAGTTCGAAAGTGTAATTTGATGCAAATCTTAAGTTGTGCATAACGCGAGGCAATTTGGTTGGCGCGCTTAGAGGGTTAAGGAGGAGGAGGCTTCGTTGACTGCATACGTAGGCGTCTTAATGCATAACTATGCAAGCTTCATGTTTGAAACTTCGTCAAGAAAATTTCGTGGACCGACAGCCGCAAGGTCCTGGACGACGTGAATCTTGCATATTTTGCACGTTGTGTGCATTACCCTCGATGAGACTGCCTAAAAATTCATGAGTACTGTGCCCAACTCATAGCAACGACACGAGAAAATGATGGGGGAAACAGAATTTATAATCCGTCAAAGAGATTGCTGTCTATACGTTGGCATCCGCCTCGACGGACCATCTTAATACAAACCATCAATTAATTCAAAACCTCTGATACGCCGACATCTTCTCACAGTTTCTTTTCCGAATTTCAAATAATCATTTTCCTTTCCATCCACTTTCCTCGTCAATTTCGATGAAAACAGTAACGTGTTTGTCTATCAACAACGATCGAATGAAATATTAATGACGCGACGAGAAGAGGCGTTATTTTAAATACAATATTCGGTAAGGGCTGTAACAATGTTACACAAATGAAAGGATAACATTGAGGGACATAAAAAAGTAGTGTTACATTAAGGGGTTACTGCTATCGTAAAACTTGGAAAGATTGCTCATTTTAAAAGTGGCTCATTTTGATATACATATACACTTCGACTATAATATTTTTTTTTATAAAATATGACGATCATTATACATATAAAAAATTCTTATGTAAATGTTCTTTCTAAAGCAACAATGCATGTTAATGATTTAACGGATAAAAATAATTCTTAGTTATTGTACACCTATTTTTAATATATATTAAATATTTATTATGTACTTTACATTAAAAATGAAACAATTTACATAAACGTGAATTAGTTACATACCGCCGTTACTAAATGTTAATATAGAACTGATATCACATTAAATTCACGTTAATATCACATTGACATAATAGTAACGCAATATACGTTATGTTATGGGTTAGAGAAATGTCTATACATCTTGCTCACACTAATGAGTTCAATACGAGAATTACAAGAAAGCAATATACTCCAATATTAATGTTCTAACTTACATCGATGAAATGAATTGTAACATGTATTCATAAATCATAAATCCCATAATTAATAAATAATATCTGTTTATTGTTATATTCGAATCGAGAAATTGGTTTTCGGCTTATTATTCACTAATACAATGATAATTATTGTTAATCAAACAAAGCTCCCTATATCAAATAATTAATCATTGATTGATAATTAATTTTTATGTGAAAAGTATTTCGTTGAATAATAATTGCACTAATTTATATTTCCATTTAATTCATCGCTCTGAATAATTATTTATTCAATACAAAGTTTCGAGGATTTACTTTGTTAAAGTGCCAAATATATGTATTTTCAAAATATCAGATTCTGCATCTAGTATTTCATTCATTAGTGTGTACATACTCAAAGGATCCATTTACACTGAAAGGGTCTGTAATTTGTGTTCTATATATTGGCAGCTTCTTCGTCTGGCTTAGTTTCTATCGTTTGATCTTCATGTAAAGATTCTAGTTTCAGTTCTAATTCCACCGCCACTAACGTTGCTTATAATTTTCCATTTAATTAAATCTTCACTGTTCCTTCATTCATTGTAAACACAATTCTTAATTTTTTTTTTTTTTTTTTTTGAATTATAATTTCACAAATTTCAGAAATACACCAGAGACTCGTCTAAAGATAAGAAAACAATTTTAATAATGAGCGTTTACCATTATCAGAAAACGTCACGCGTTACCCTTGTGTGATTTCTCTTGTTTTCTCTTTGTATGATTTATTAATATAAGAGGAATGTCGGTTGGAAAAAATGAAAATGTTTAATGTGAAAAACAGTTTAATTCAGTCGGTATATCGCAAAACATATCCGCACGTACATCGAAATACGAGGCACATGCAGCGTCATAAATATAAGCGTTGGATCGCACAACGCGATATACAAGGGTGATTAATTAAAACGGAGGTTAATCTATGGGTCGCGCTTCGGGCTTTAAGTGCAATTCGCACTGTCCTGGGGTCGAAAGACAAATATAATTAGGCACTCGATCCGTAGATAGTGCCCATTTATGGAACATGTGAGTGTTTACACCGCTTTAAATGCTCACTTTTTTTATCGACACTGCAACTCCAACTTTGTTGCGTGTCATTTTTTTAATATTCCGGATAATATGAGTTTCGCGTAATTGTGCTTTCAGTATCTTGGAATTTCGCATGTTTTACATTGCTATGAATAAAAAAAAAAAAAATTCATCCACAAGATTTCGATTAATTATTCAGATATTATTCGATTATATGCAGAATAGGGTCCAAAAGGGACAACATTTATTCGTCGCAATTCAAGTTTCTCGTGAGATTATAAATAATTAGTATGTATGAAAATCGCATAACAAAATCGAAAATTCATTTCGAAATGTTTTCGTAACAACTGGTTGTATAACTGACTTTGTGGACGGTAGAAATAGTGGGATTAGCGATATTCACATATCCGTTACATATCCGGAATCACGAGTGTCTGTGCAATTTCGCCTTCACTTTGTCAGTTCTCATTTCGCCAAATAAATCTCGACAGTCGGTATTTCATTACAACTTTGGAAAGTGTCAACTTTACCTCAAACAAACTCATTGTATTGCGAGCAACGGTAAATATTAATTTCAACGTTGCATCGAGTTATCTTTACACGCTTACGCCAATGACAATATTTCATTAGTATTCCATTCTCGCAAAAGATACCATTGTCTGAATAATGGCACGCTCATTCAAATCAAGATGTATTTTCTTCGAAGCCATGTGTCTTCTATTCAACTGTAATTATTTAATAACTATTTCACTAACAATCGTTATATTTCCAAACTATAATTTTCTGACAAGATTAATAAGATCTGTTTGCGATCGACTATAGATTTAAAAAGTTTTCTTATTGTTCTCACGCCAAATTCATAATGTTGTTGTACCTAACATTGCCTAACATTAATTAGAAATGATTGTGTTCATAAGATAAGAAAATAATTTCATAGAGTGAATTCGAGTGGTTGCGTTTACGAGGCGGCTATATTTATCATTTGAGGAAAATTACGAGACCAAAAGAACAAAAGAAACCCCGCCTCATTATTCGTTTTTTTGGGTACGCTATATAATGCAAAAGTTGATGTCTTCTATCACGCGAACGAACGATAACATTAACGAAACGGACGCGTGCCGACTCCAATGCTCTCCTATACACCCCTATACCCCTCTCCTATTCCTACACAGAAATGCCGTCAAATCAGAGAATAACTGAACGCGTTGCGTTTTCCTACGAACAATTTAAAGGCTCGCGGCGTTATTATCGTATTAGCACGCAAACAATAAATCTTTCTAATCAATGAATTACGACGTTTTAATGAATTCTTAAAAGTATCAACGGATTTTAATGACATTTAAAATTAAACGAATTTAACATCCCAAGAAATAGAAATAAAACTACACAAAAAGCGTCTTTTGCACTTTGTTTTCCTGTATAATTTAGTTTTTTAATTTACGTGAATAACGAATGATAAAATTGAATAATTAATGTAATTAATGAATACTTAAGTCTATCCCAGATAGTCACGTCGTAAGTTGTTCGTTCTCATTGTAACTTTTAAAGTGCAAAAATCGCTTTTCTTCTTAAATCACCCCTAACGCAGTTATATTCCTAAACAAATTCATACGAGCTTGATTTTCTATGTTTTTAAGTTCATAAATGCCAGGAGATTATTTTTTTATCGTTCCAAGTTAGTCTACTTTGCATACAATAAATCTCACCCCCCACCTAAAATCCATATAACTATTCCAGCAACAACCGCAACAATATGATTTTCCGTTTATTATATTTAATTTAATCTATGTATTTATCCATAAATTCTCTTGAATGAGTGAAATGATAAAATGTACAAATCGAAATCTACCGAATGCAGAGAGGTTTGCAAATAAACGCAAATAAAATGATTTAAATGAAACCAGATATAACGTCACTCCGTCTTTTGGTGCGTTTGACATTTTGAATCCTGATTTCAAGCACGAAACACATTTGGCGATTTGTTCGGAATAAATGCTAACCCGGATCATTTAAATTTTGAATAATTTGAAATTTAGATGATATGCATGCGGTACGTTATTCGCGGCACATGGCTCTTTGCTATAGGTCGATTACCATATTCGATTACACAGTTGCGTTAACATAAACAATTCGAAAATGAGACACGTTATGAATACGTATATACGAGAGCATAAGGGATAAACAGAAGCTCTATTGTAATAATGTAACGATAATAAACTGTGTTTGCCTTTTGTTTCAGCTCTCCGAGCTCGAGCAACGGGTTCTAGAGGCCGAAGGCAGGGCGGATGAAGCGGAGGATAAGGTAACAAAACAAAATTACAAAATTACACTTCTCTAATGGAATCGTTGACATTACGAATAGTCGTATCTCCAATATCGGCCACAATCTCGATTTAATAAATATTATTTACTACGCGCACGAATTTCATGAATTTGTTAGCTGTAATTCTTTCAATATTTCAATATTTAATAGCTTTTGTAAATATTTAATTAATTCGTTTCACATAGGTCTCTTCCATTGGCAGACAATGAAATAAGAAATAAAAATATCTCATCCAATCAATATTATTCCAATCCATAAAAAATTGTTAGTGCACATAAACTAATTGCATTATTTGGATTCAATTTGGACGGTATTAATCTGTTTATATAATTATATTAGCAATGTACTGTATGCATGTATTTATTAGTATGATTTGCTTTCCAAATAGTTACTAATTGTATGATTTTTTTTCAATGAATAAAAATAAAGACTGAATGCTCTGGTTAATTATCAAGGATAAACATACAGCAATATTTGATGTTAATTAAGAATCTACACATGTTTAACATAATTAATTCATAATATTTAACGAACATTGTTCGATTAAGTACAATCAGTTTCATAACTCGTGTAATTAAAGTTATTAATGATTTTCATTTTCCATTTCATGTTAATTTTTAAATATAGCTAAAAGCAAGCTATACTTCGAAGCTCAACTGAAACTAATTAAAAATAACTTTTGCAACTTTCCATTCATTTATTTTTGCAGTTTTTCATTAATTAGTTGAAACGTTTTGTTGAAGAATTAACTTAACTGAGCTGAATAATGTGTTCAAATTATAATTTTAAAAAATGCATGAAATTGTTACTCTCATTCTTTTATTTTGTTGATTAAATGCTCAGTTATTAATTTACCAATTGCTGCCTTCTATTGTTGAACAGAAAATACAATGATCATATGAATGGATGGATCAATTACACTCTGAATTTTCAGCAACCGCTTTTTTGGTAGTAGATTAAGGTGATGTAGAAGCCCCATTGGTGCGAGAGAGACAGATAGAACGGCACAATCATTAAAAAGACAAAGATGGGACGAGAACGGCTTCTACATCACCTTAAGCTGTGAAAGCTGTGAACTTAGATTTAATGTTTACCGACATTTTCTCCTGTCGGTATAAAGTTTCTATACCATAGGACGGCGAGCTTTTCCCATTGACTTTCACCTTGACTTTCCATCAACCGTGAATAAACTGTTATATGCTGATAAAACGATAAATAGTAAACCATCGTTAGTCCTACAGATGTTTAGAACTTTCCAATTCTATTGATTAACTCAAAATTTTCAGATTTGTTTTCAATTTTCAGTCAATAACAGTTAATATTACGATATATCTGTACGATAAATTTCAAAAAGATTGTCTGTTTGCAAGCTGAGATATTTCATTTCAAAAATGTATAAATTAACAGTATCTTTTATGAAATGAAGTCTAGTGGGCAACAACAAAACAGAAAGTCACATTTGTATAAAAAAAAAAAAAAGATATATTCCCTAGTAAATAGAAACATATAGAGACCATATATTAACCATATATAGCAACAATATATTGCTACTATATGATCAATATATGTTAATCCCATATAAGGTAAAGTACCCAGTGACGGTCATCCTTTAGAAACCTGTCCCAGGTTTCAAAATTATGAAATTATTAAATAAATAATTTTGTTTACTTTAATTTTTGACTATTCTACGATTTATTTCCACTGTTCGATTGTTGAATCCGTTCAATTGTTGGTCACTTTCCCCTATATCTTAACGCTTTTATCAAATAAAAAATATAATTTCACATGATTCTTAATATTCTGAAGTATAAATCCTACTTAAGTGAATATCCATTATAATTTTGATTAATTTTTTGTTCAATAAAATGATATAAAATGTGGTATCATTTTAAATCCAATCTCATGCTCACTTATTTTATAGCTAGCCAGAGGATCGTTAAAAACCCATAGTACATGATTGCTCAGTCATAACAATTTTATAACTCATGCTATTTGAGTGACAAATACAATCTTTCATGTTCTTCTAATGTAACTGCGTTCGATGAAATGAAAAGTTTAACCTTCAAGATTATAAAGTTCAAGATTAAGTATAGCAACTTTAAGGACATTAGTCTTATTAATTTGAACAAGACATGGTCATAAATTTCGTCTTTGCATTTGCGAAACATCTCTTAAAATATTGCGAATGACTATCTCCTGTACATCACACTACTATTTACTATTATAATGCTAATTTTAAACAACGTTTAATCATTTCAGATAAATAACATTTCTAATGTGTATTAGTTTTTTTTTTTCGTAGTCAAAATTCAGCTTCAAGTTTGATTC
>JABFQA010001420.1:0-13854 GCA_022817065.1 Probaryconus sp. ZL-2020 | reverse complement strand
CTAGTAAATCAATCAAGACCGTGCAATTATTTTGCAAATTTCATTTTGTATAATAATAATAACAAAAATAATTATATATTCGCTATAATAAATATATTTCTATTTGTTTTTTACATTTAATTACTTCGTGTCTGAACTACAGTAATTCCTTGATTCACAAAAACAATGCCTTAGAAAAAAGAAAAGGTGAAATAAAAATGAAAAAAAAAAAAAATGAAATAATCCCTCATGCAATGCCTATAAATCAGCGCCCCGAGCAAAAGAAAAAAGTAAACAAAAGCCCTTAATTATCCTGATTCCCGAGTTGCGAGCATTTTTAAAAAAGTCCTATTTTAAAGCCCCCTCTTCATCACAGCCCATTACAAGATCCCATAAATAATACGAAATTTATTTCAGTCAACAACCAGTGGATTATTATTGCAAGCATAAAAATAGTAAGCCACGGTCGAAAATAATGAAACGACCAGGGACGTTTGTGGCCGATATGGCGTTGCAAAGCGCTGACCTGGTGTGACTCCGGGGTCACGCGCGAAATAATCGGGCCCAGGCTTTTTTTCCTCATTAAATTTACGAGCAAGCAAATCATAATATTTTTCAATACCGATTCTTTTCGCTTGGTTTACACACCTCCGATCGTTATTTTCGCGAGCAAACTTCCGGGACGAACAAATAAAATGGAAAGAAGAAAAAGTAGAAGATGGCTCGCTTCTGCAGCAGTTGCTGCATTGCGCTTATCGTCTTCTTATTTCTGATCGCCGCGTACTGACAAACCAGTTTTGTAATAAAATAATAAAAGCCTTCTCTCCCCTCGGGTAAGGCGGGAGCAAAACAACGAGCCGAGCAAAACAGCGGTACGTTACAGTTTGCTGGTGTGCGCAGAAGAAGAAGAAGAATAAGAAGAAGATGGTAGAAAAAGCAAACGGGCCAGAAGAAACATAACCAAAAAGAGGCCCACGCGCTTCCTCCGGGGACTCGAAACCGAATGGGGGGGAAAGAGAGGAAAAAAAAAGAATGAAAATAATACAAGCTAAGGGTCAGGAACACACGTGGCCGAACACGTGTCCGTCTTGGATAAAACTCTACAGGGTGTCCTGATGAACCCGACGGTTCTTGCTCCTTACCTCTTTAGGAGCCTCGACTTCACTCAAATATACCAAATTTCAAAAACATTACGATCCCCATCGCAATATTTAATCGCTTTTAATGAGATGCCTAGAATTTAATATTGCATTGGAACGTGGAAAATGTGAATAGTAAAATCTCAACGCACATCATAAATACGGCTAGGCAAATTAGCATTTATCACATTCGCCGACTGGAAATTAACCCTTTAATAAGCTTTACACTTTTCACGAAGTCACGTCTTTCATCCTGATTACGTGTTAAATTGCAATTATTGGCGCTGAAAATATTGACAAATACTTTAGATTTTCATAATGAACGAAACATTTTTATGCGGGTACTAGTGTGTGGATCACGCTGCAAAAATTTTGCCGGTGCAAAAGGGCACACTCTACAATGCGGGTAATTCCAACCGTTGAAATGCACGACTATAAATGCTGACCGTTTAATAAAAATTTTAATATTGTTATGGAAATCATTATTCATACTTTTGTTACTTTCATTAAAGTCATAATTTACTTTAAACGATATGACGTTATGTTATGATTCAACTTTAACAATCTCTTAATTATCAATTTTTCAAAAATTATATGTAACCAGTTTTATATGAAAATGTTCAATTAATTATTTTGCAAGCAAGCGAACTGGAAGACGTGGATAATGCCGTGGATGAGAAATGATCCAAAGAGAAATTGGAATGAAAAACACGATCGAGTTTCGTGCATACACTGAACGCAGGATAACCTGGATCAAGTGGCAGAAACCAATCAGCCGATTTATATACCGATATGTGCGCTCATCCACTAATCCTTCGATTATAAATGCATGTCGATCAGGGTACGCGAGCACACGAACGTCGTGCGCTGCACGTGTACGTGTATTTACATTTGCAACATGCATTTTCTACGTAAACAAGAAGCCAAGCTCCAGTAAATCATTTTTATTCGCACTAAAAAACAACTTTGCAAAATTATTATTATTGCGCTTGTTCGACGAAGGAAAAAGTTATGTTCCTAGTATGATAATTATCCCTAATGAAATAGAAATAAAGCAAAAAGCTGTCATGAAATTGGAAGCGGTGATAATAACAATATTTTATTGCTTCCTGCTGTAACCGCATTGACGAATGTCAGTTAATGTAGGATTTAAAAACAAAGATGTTTTTATAGATTTTATAGTATTTTAAAAATCAAACGATCGACTAAAAAAATTGGAAACCAGAATGTGATTCAATAACCGGGAAGAAAAACGGAAATAAGCATAAGCAAAAACTAAATTGAATTCTATATTCCAAATAATATACGTAATCCTTTATAAATTGTTGTGTGAATACAAATATTACATCGATGCTTAAAACGTCAGGAAATTAGCAAGAGGATTTTTCAGTCAAGTTCCTACCGGTCATTTCGAGGCAAAAGGATTTATTTTGTTTTTCGTCTGGACACAATAAAGACTTATATGCATTCGTATCCATAGATACACATAGAGTATACGTATATGTATATAAAGAAGAGAGCAGAACAGTAATTGCCGGGATGCCCGAGGTCCAGATGCTTCCCAATCAGTAGTTGTCCCGGTGTGCGTTTGCGTGAACGTAGGGTACAGCGTATAGACTGCACCGCGAGAATCGTGACTGTGTTGAGAATGGTCGGTTAGTTGCTGACCATACGCATGGCAGCACCGTTTAATTGGCACTGGACACAATGGATTATGGAATGGTATGGCCGGTGGCCCACCACTCTACGTCAAAACCATTTCACTCGTTTATCCACGATGCAGCGGGAAGACCCCGATTTCCCGCTAACTTTCTCTGGCCTCTGATCGAATTCGTACGGATGAGAGGATCGCAAAAATTCGAGGAAATTCATTAATCGAACAATACGCTCGGGCTGCGATTCTTATCTTGTTGTTATTTCGATGTAGATCCCTCGTCACGAGTTGCCAGTAAATGTTTCCACTAGTATTACCATAATTGACAGAAATCATTTACAAATGATTGCTAGAATCAAAATCAATTTTCCTTAGTCGAGTTCAACGTGTTCGTTCAAATCATTTGAAGTGATTTATTTCGGAAAATGTTTGTTCCAGTTTTCTTTCTTTTTAAATGACAGGACAATTGTTAATGCTGTTGATTAATTTGAAATTAAAAATTTTTGATGATTTCTGTTAATATTAAATGTTTAGTCTTTTCCGATAACATAATTGGCAATACAAGAAACGGTAGACTCATGCTCGAATAAACAGAATTTCTCGATTACTCGTGGAATAGAGATGGAAAAGCTGTGGATAACCAAAAGCGAGAAACATCTCCGGAGAATTGCGGTGATTCGTCGAAATATCCAATGTCTTACGAAATAATTAATAGAACAATCAAGGCTGCCAAATTAATTAACAACAACAATTATTGTTCAACAGCGATTGTTCAATTACTGTTAAAAGTAATTTTAAAACAAAAGAAGTCTAGTAAAAAAATAGAACAGAGGCATGTGTATGAAGTTCTCATCGATTAATTCATCGAAAAATGTCAAAAATGAAAATATTTAAAAGATATATAAAGTAAGTCATTAGAAATAAATTTAGAAATAAAAATATTAAAATTCAGAAATCATTTTATACAATAAAGAAAAATTTAATTGAAGGTATAATTATACCTGCTTTGGATGCAATAAAATAGAGATAAGGTTTATGACCCACATCTGGCCTTTTATTGAAAGCTCTTTCTTATCCCAAACTTGGAAAATTTTGGGAAAGTGTTACTTTATTGAAAATTCATTAAAATTTTGTAAAATTTTCTCAGTCTGTGATTTTTAGTGAAACAGTGAACAAGTGCGTTTAGGAGACTCTTGGATTTTGGCGTGTACGAGAGTTGCCGTTGCATTAAGGTTGGCCAAAAGGAATTTTTTTTTTTTTGTCATTTACTCACTAATGAAGTATTTCACTTCGCCTTTCATTTCAACCCACATATAGCCTTTTATCAAAAATGTTTTCTTGTCCCAAATTTCATAAAAATTTTGGAAACTGATACGTGTAAATAGAATTTCTACACAAAAATGTTTCGATGAATTAATCGATGAGAATTTCATATACATACACTGAGAAAAAAGAAATAGTAAAAATTACTTAATATTTTGAAAAAATTACTGTTTTTCTCAGTAGTTTGAGGATTGGTGAAAAATAGTGATTAATTACTGTTATTTGTAGCATTTTTAGAATAAATCATAGTAAAAATTACTTTTTTTACAGTAAAGTTTACTGCTTTTCAAATTAAATTTTTTTGTTTTTATTTCATGTCCTCAAAATAGTTACAAAAAAGTAATTTTTACTCTTTCTTTTTTCTCAGTGTACAGAGGCTACGGTATTACTTTCAGTGTGAATAACTCCACTAAACGTGAAAAGGAAAAATTTACAATGGAAAACGATTTATAAAGTTAACTTTGATATATCAACAAAGTCTTTTGTGCTTGTCCGGAGTCAATTTCGGGATGTAATAGAGAAGACAAATGGAACTGGTACAAAACCGTGTAACACCACTATGATGTTTACATTTGTTCTTAACGTTATTTTAATCTTTTCACGTTACCTGTGGCGTGTATTTCTGCTTAAAGACCACGATTAAATATGATAACAGAAAAAGGGATTTTATATTTTCGCAAATGTCGCCAACAGAAAACAATAATTTCAAACTATAATTTTAGCAAATTACCAACACATTCACTAATTTTTTGCACAAGTTACAACTGTAACAATTCTGTGGATTCGATTACAGAATTGACAAACACGACCTGTTTTTCTGTTATTGGAAAGGCAATTTCTCCTTCGACCCTTTCGAATTCAATTGCTTGCTTATATCGTAGAAAAAAAATCCAATCTGCGTATGTACGGTTGCGTACAAGTGGAAAAGTCATAGTCGTCGTAAACAGTACAAAGGAAGTTTTTCCGCTTTAAAACTAAAACCTATCAGCAGCCGCTTTATGACGTATGGCAATTATCGATAATGCCGACAATTTCATGATAGGACGATGCATCCTATGTACGCAACAGTAACGGTAATAATAGTAATAAAACGCGTTCGGCATCACGAGCCCATTCGAGGCGTGGTGCGCGGCTTCGCTGGGCGACCTCAATAGAGGAATAGAGGAAGAAAGAAAATAACAAGACTTCGGAAGGGCAAATTATCGAGCAGATACAGTTAGGAATTTGCGCTGCTCCAATTTGTCTTCCGATTCTGTTTTTGTCAAGACGCGAAATTTCCATGTCGATTTTTTACCAACTGAAAATGGCTCATTAATGAAATCGTCGAAGTAACGTTATCGTCGATGGGACTGAGATTTTCTATAGCAAATCTTAGATTGCAATAACACATCGTTCTACTGTTTCAACTTCAAAAAATCAACGAAACTATATTTAATAAATTTATCTTGGAATTGTTCATCGGATAGTGTAAATTACACGCTACCGAAGGATAATTTCAGATTCTTAGATTATCCGTTTTCAGTAATAAAAAGATGGTGAAAACTCGAGATTTCATCCGCAGTGTTTTTCGTAATTGTATGTTATTTGTCGGAATATTGCACTGAAAATGGAATTTACGTATGTAAAACACGATGTACTTTTTCCGATTGTTATTATTATTTAGAAAAAGTTTTCCTGTGTTGTTAACCTTTGATTAAAAGGTATATATCGCGCGGAAGGTAATTGTAACTTTAAAGTATCATAAAAATGATACTTTTTAACTGTAAAGCCAACTGATATTTTTTACGATGAAAGACGCCATTGTTGATATATTATAAATACGATTTGTACCGTTCATTTGCAGATAAATAACTTATGATATTAATGAAAGAAAGCTAATTTAATTATTTTCAAGAGAGCATTATATCATAGACAGGAATAGTGAACATTTCAAGTTAAACTTCAAACTTGGCAGTAAATAAATCTACACGCCGAGAAAAGTTTGAATATAAATTTTAAAATGCTCAAATAAATTTTGATATACTGTATCGTAAAAATTATAATACGTATAGTACAATTTATCCAGATAATAATAATTTTTCTCATGCAGTGTAGTAAAATTTTACTAAACTATGTAATAATTTGTAGGAAAATCGTATTTTGTCACCACTTTACCAGACGAATAGTAAAATTTATTTGAACATTTTAGAATTTTTATTCAAACTTTTATCGCCGTATACAGCAGGTTTTGTGTTGACAAAACTGAGATCTACTGAGTTTAGAGGAAGTGGTTCAGCTGTTAACTGGCACTAACAATTTGTCAAACGCATTAAATTTTATTTGATATATATGTAAGATAAGAGTAGAACGAGTTTATTTAATTCAGTCTATCAATTCAAGAGTTATATTTTGAATCAAATTAATTGCATATGGAAAATACAATGATCAACATTTGGATAATTACTGAATTCGTCTTGCATAATGTACGCCAACTAGACAAATTGATCCTCAATGATCCAACGGGTTGTTAACGTCATTAGTTACTTCAATGGCAGATTTGCCATAAAATGCTTTCTCGGGGTTTTGGTCTTCGTTACTGTTTGTCCCTTTCCTCGGTTGTGCAGAGATTATATTTTATCCTTTTCCCAAGTTTCTTCTTTTTCGTTACGTTTTTTTTTCCCCTTTTTGTCCTTTTGTCCTTTATTTTCCTTATTCTCTTCCCTGGCTTCTCAAATTCTATTCTTTCTCCTCGGCATCGCAGGAGCTACTCAATTCCGTTCCTTCGCATTAAACCATCGAAAAGCAGTAACCGACTGAAATTTATCGTTGGCTATTCCAACGCCGCGTCTTAGGAGGACATGAAATAAGCAAGAGACAGAGAGAGGGACGAGGGTAAAAAGAGGAAAATAATAAAAATGGACAGTCGCAGTTAAGGCACGCTAGACTGACCCTCAACAATCGTCGTTAGCTATATTTTGAGAGTCTCATTACGCGATTCCCGGATACGTCTCTCGCGCGTATTCCCTTATTTCCTCTGGTTCGCCTCCCGTGGGAGAGAAATCTCGTAACATTCCGCCTATAAAACTTGGCCTTTTCTGTCTGCGACGTCGCTCGTTATGCGGCTCGCAGGCGCGTGTATCCTCGCAAAGCCCTGACCCGGAGACAAGAAAAACGATTGTCAAATTCATTTTCGTATGTGACCGTAGCTGAAAATTATAGTTGCCGACACCACGTGTTATTCTTGCCCGATTCTCGCCGTTGCCAACAACTCCTATCAATGAATTTTTTCTCATTTTTTCTTTTGTTGCTTACGAAAATAAATTTCCAAATTTACGCTTCGTATGGTTCTTAAATTAATTAACCGTAACTAATTAATTGTCGGGATTTTGTTATTTGTCAATTCGACGTGAATATTTTTGCACATTGTTCTCGAAATATTTGTTGTACATTTTTGCGACTAGGAAAACTAATTTGACCCGAGAGCGCGCTCATGTGTCATTTAACTGGAATACCTCCGATGTGTCGAGTTGATTTACAACAGTAAACGTGCGAATGCACAGTGTGGGAGACGACTCGTATTACGTTTACATTCGCACACGAAAACCAAATGATGCGGTGACGCCGCGTCTGCCTCCATAGCCACGGTGGGTTTCATGTACAGGACAGCTAGCTTCGTCCCGAACGAGCCCCAACTCACAAGAGTTGTGGCCATCGCTTGAATCGGCGAATTTATTTATCGCCTAGCATCGGATAACAACTCGGCGAAGGGCGAAAATAAACGCACCAAAGTGTGACGTCCCCTCTTCAACTGCCTGCACAGTTATTCTCTTCTCTTCATTTTTTTTCCTCCCTTTGTCCTTCGATCTACAATAAAATTAATTTTTCCTTTTTTCTTATCTCTTTTTTTTTCATTTCACATCTAAATTTATTAATAATAAATTGAACATCGAAAAAACAAATTTTCTTACATTTCTGTTTATAGTTTTCAGATTTTTATTTTTCATTTAATAATTAATTACTATTGCTTTATGTTTTTCAAATCTACAACTGATGATTAACATGAAAAATGACGAGATAAATTAGCAGGATTGTAAAGTCTTGTAACTGTTGAGTGACATTTAGTGTGAGCTTTCGTCGAGACTGAGAGAATCGTTAAATAGAACATCCGTACTCAATTATTAGAAATGACCCTGATGAATATTCGCGTATCCTGGAAGAGAGTACGCTGTATTTCAGGGAGGAGTGAAGAGGCTAATATTTCGTATATTAGGATCCATGGCTGCTACTAGGTTTGACACTGTAATCAATTTCCAGCACCTTAAGCCAGGGGCTATTTGCTTTTAACTCGTGGCGCGGTTGGTTAGACAGCATAGACAGTCGAGTATAACCGTATAACTTGCTCCGCCGACGCAACCGAAGTTGCACAGTGGTTCGGTGTGCGCGCACCATCACACCCCCAGGACGTTACAAGCCCTTGTAACATAACAGCAGGTACAGCAAACATGTAATATTCGTATGAATAACATGTGGTATTCGATGAATACCAACATTTGTGTACTCAATCACGATGGTTTTGGTGTATACTTTGACGCTACCCGTTGCATTAAAATGCTCGAGGCTTGTGATTTTAAAGGATTGAAAAAAAGGTTGCGCTCCACGCCACTCATCCACATTGGGTCAAATTGAAAAATATTTTCACGGCTCAGCATTTTCTCCTTTTTTTACTGTTTTTTATTCCCTTTTTTTCCTTTTTTTTTTTACAAATGAAATATTGTAGATCACATTTTGCAACGTGACGTTTAATCACGAACTTGTTCAAAAGAGTAATCAAGAATTTCAATAATCGACATCGATAAAATGAAACGCTATACAAAGCACGGTAGTGTTTGATATTGACGGGTATGTGAAATTTGTTCATATTTAATCGGTCCGTTGGTTCCGAATATGCGATAATCTTGTCATGTGTCAATGCACATGTGCCCTGACAAAAAATTCATGTTATATTACAAGACGAAATATCAAACAGTAATTTACTTTGACCGTTGGACTCTCTCTGTCTCTCTCTCTCTGTTAACTTTCTGACAAACTTTTACTGGTCAATTTAAATAAATCTTTAGTTACATTATTCTGTACCAATTATTCATGGCACAAAACGAATAAATCAGTTATTAAAGTAATCTGTCGAATTGATGAAATATTTCCTTAATGTAATGATTTGTTATTAATTAAAAAATTATTAAAGTTAACTTTAACTTTTTAATGGCTGTAACATTTCTAATTTCTCTCGGATGTGAAGGTGGTTAAAAAAAGGAAAGAAAAAACATAATCCAGAAGCTGGTTGGTTAATTGTAGTGCATTCAAAGGCAATAAAGAAGGATGAAATCGAGATATTCGCGAGACAGGAGATAGAGTGAAAATCTTTTCTGCGAGTAACCGGGAGGGTTCTAATTAATGGCGACTGCTGCTGCGCCTGACATGTTTACACTGGCGCAACCCCTTGAACCTCTTCATTCTTTTTGAGGCAGGGCGATACGCTAAGCAACGCAACGCACCCACTCTCACTCCTCCTTGTTGTTTTCTTCTCTTCTTCGTATGTTTTTTTTTTTTTTTTTTTTTTTTTTTCTGTACCTTTTTTGCTTTTTTTGTTTCGCTTTTTTTTGAGTGAAAAGCGCCTCGCAAATACTCAGGCATCAGAGAAGCCAATTATCTTCCTAGCGAGAGTCAGTGAGAAACTTTCGAGTTCCGATTAAACAGGGTCTCTAATGGATAATCCTCGTGGCAGGATCTCGAGTGTCGTACCGACGACGCCCTCTCCCACTATTGTTATTAAACGGCATATACATATGGCACGACTGATTACGTTCGTCGTTACTTTACGTTAACACACCGCCGCCGCGTCATCTCTTTGTCTTGGCTCTTTACCTTCGCAAATGTGGTCTTTGCTAATGATGAACATTGCGCTCACTGTCTCGTGACTGCCATTGTCTAAGCGCGTCAAATCACCCAATGAAAGTTCTCCAGTACGATCCTGCCAACTGCACCGGTGTAACGATTTTCTTTTACTCCAAATCTGCTCATCCTTTTTTTTTTTTCAAAATGACGCTCTGATTCGTAATGACAGTTGACAAATCACTTGTTGCCCCTTTATTTGAACAATCCGTTCTATTATTGTTTTATGATGGTTAAGTTTGGCAGAAACTTAATTTGGCAGATGTCATATGAAAGCAATAATTTAATACGAAGTTTCATCAGGCGTTTCAAGGCTCCAGATCTCGTAGAAATAAATGAAGAACAAACAAGAAGCGGCTTAAAAAAAAAAACGAAAATAATAAGTACTCATCTACTTGGAATTGTAATTGCTGTAGCACGCGCCACGTCAATCCCGGCGCAAGAAAAGCAAACATCCGTATCGTTGTCCTCGTAGCTCTGGTTGACGGTAGTTCCGTGATTCCCACGATTGTCACCTGTCTCGGTCGATTGGTATCTTCGGCTGCTGACTCGAAGGATCAAAGTGCACTCGTAACGATCGCATTCGTCATCGGCGAATTGTCATTCGGCCGGTCTCACGCTCTTGCTTTTTAAATCCATAGTCAACTAGTCCGTTTCAGTATTTATTTCTATTCCAGTACATTGTTTCTTACCCCAGGCTCGGTCCTTTGAAATCGCAGTACGAGTATCGCTCCTTGTTTGTTTCTGAATGCCGGACCCGAGTACCCGCGTGGCATATAATGTCATAATCGCCGCTAGTGCTGCGACAAATGTCAAGTCAATAAGTCCCCGGCATTATCGGTGACAGCATTTGTAGACGTTTATTATACTCGTGAACGTAATTACACACAAAGACCCGTTCGTGATGGCCCTTGTCCTTGAAGTGAAGACACGCGCCCGACGAATCCACTTTCAATTCCGCCAGTGGCCGCGGCCATATGTCGCGAATTCGGTGCCGCTGAAAAAGTTCGCGAATCAAAAAGACCTCAGTTACGTATCCCAATAACAATGCGTTTCACCATTTATTTTTCTTTCAATGAAATAATAACTTCCATCAGCGTACAATATCTGAATAAATAAATGAATACATCACTCCATATTTGCCAAACAATCATTTCATCCTCTTCTGTATCAATTTAACTAAAAGCGAATATAGTTTTTAATTTAACTTTTATCCAACGAATAGCAAATAACTATTCCGAAAAAATATATGTAATGGTTTTTTTTAAACTTCATTAAATTTTGTTTACCGACTCGATCTCTAATGACTTTAATTTAAATACTCTTTTAGTTTTTTGTTCAGTGCCTTAAAATACGTATTTAATAAAAAAAAAAAAATGTTTTAGTGTATTTCAAAGCAAGCTCTCTGAATTGAAACCAAAAGAGAACAATGTTTTCATTCTAACTTTTATCCAATATGCAAAATATATTGGAGAGAGTATATCGTGCATTGGGGAAACATCTCCATGAATGCAAGTGTCATTGAGTGAGCGTATATTTCTCGGTAGTGGTGTGCCGTCGCATCAGCATCAGCAGTAGAATGCGCTTTTATACGCGTTTTTGTCCATTAGCGCGAGCCGGTTAGATCTATTTAGAAAGAGGAATGGAATCATGCCAAGCCCAAAGAGTTTCTCGTTTCTCCGCAAGCTCGGGGAAACTCGGGAATAAAGTTTATGCACCGTTTCGAGAAGACGTCCAACTTCGCGAAGCTGGATTACAACAGCCTTATCGAAGGCAAGTTGATACAGCAAAAGATACCGAAAAACGTACTCTAGATTGGTCGCGCAGATAACTGCGGTAAAAATTTAAGCAATTCTTGTAAGTCGTAAAGCAAAATACTGCGCAGCAGTCGAACGTACAAACTTCCTATGAAAAAAAAATGTTCTATTAATACCTGACATAGAAATAACAAAAATATTACTTAATGTAGAAAAAATTCTCCATCTCCATTTGGACAGATAATACTTTAAAAACATTTCACGTTGACAGTCTCTGAAACCAGAAGAAACTCAGCGTCGAGACAATTGTTCATTTCAGTAAAACGTGAGACGGAAAATATTCCTCGGAAAATTGAGTTACTCGCATAAAATTCGGGTACGCGTAATACAGAAAAATTGCTTAATCTCGAAAAGAATGCACGTAAGTACGAAAGAACCCCTGAAGAGAAAACATTCCTTCTTTTGCTCGCATGAAAATATTAACAAAGCTGTGAATGTTTGACGGCACATCCAGCTTGACTCCAAAAGAAATAACCTCCTCAAAGACATTTCGACATTTCGGCAGAGGAGGTCGAACGTAGGAAAGAAGAAGGCAGCGACGAGAAAGGCATTCGTTTAAAGGAAAGCTTAACCGTCGGAGTTCCTGCTTCTGAAATAAATTCCTTGGAAGGAACCCCTTTGACTGGCGATGGCTGCGAGGATGGCTGCTCGCCGCGTGTCTTCATTACTTTAATGGAGTGACAGACAGCGCTTGGCAACAGAAGGAAATGAGAGAAAAATTGAGAGAGATATTGAAGCGACCGCGTAAGGCCCACCGTGGCCGATTTAAAGCTATGGGGAATGAAGTAGCGACGTGTATATGCCGGTTGATTATCATACGTATAAGCTCTGCTAATCGAGTGTCATTTCCTAGACTTTGGTCGTCAAAGGAAATTCTAAGAAATATCCTCACAGAGGAAGAAAGAAGTAATCGTCTCTCATAGTGTCGCTTTTTTGCTACGACACTAGGGTGTCGGAGGAAAGCTTTTTAAAGGTAATGTGTCCTCTGACGAGTACGATTGAAAAGTCGAAACAAGAAGCAGAGACCAAGAACAAAGCACGTGTCGATTTCGTCTGTTGTCATTTCTCTTTGTATTTTTTGGCAAATTTTAAACCTCCGAGCATACACCTAAAGGATGCGCGGTGGAATCCGTCTTAAAAATTTTACGGCAAAAGGTTCTTCTTCTTCTACTTCTTTGTTACTTAAAATTTGCAATCACCGAAATTGCATACCCGTTTATCTGTACGCTGTTTCCCTTTTCTTGGGATTTTCTTCTTTCCAGACTTCAACATTTCCATTAAGATATTTGAGTGAAAAAAAAAAAAATATCGGCAAAAAATGCCTATAAAATAATAATGGTAACGCGCGTCATATATTCGATAAGGCAGTGAATGGCGAGGCGAAGGAATTGAGTGAATGTGAGTTTTGAGAGTGAATCGTACAGGAGTTTCCCTGTCGGTGACATATTGTGGGCATCACACTTGTGTCAGAAAGTGAATACCCTCGGTGCTCCTCGATCAGACGCACTGACGCACTGAGTAGCAAGATCCTTGGCGAAAATCGTCTCCATTCGGATTCAAATGAGTCCTCGTCGACGTTACGCCACGCGTCATATACCCAACGCCCTACCCTTTGCCCCTTCGGGCCATCCCGCATTTTCGCGTTATTTCACAGTTCTCGAGAAGTGACACTACCTACTTCTGCACTCGAATCGATTCACGGAACCGCGTCAGATTGCTAGCAATTTCCATGCCGAGTGTCCGAAATAACGCGCGTTCCATTTCGCGCCTCTCTCGATCTCTCGTACTCCTGAATTATTTATATCGCGATGCTCCATTCCTTTCCCTCTCAGTTTTCAAAATCGACCACTTTGCATTTACAAACATTGTGTAGTTTTGTGTTGTTTTTTTTTTTTAAAGATGGTAATTTTTCTAAAACTTTTTTCTCCGTGTATTTTATAAATGTTTGTTGTTTCGTATTGAATATAATCAATACCTAAAAAAAAAAAAAAAAAAAAAAGTATATTTTTTAACG
>JABFQA010001419.1:0-13856 GCA_022817065.1 Probaryconus sp. ZL-2020 | reverse complement strand
TAATGTAACATAAATGTTTCGCGTGGTACTTTCAGGAAATATGCTTTTTATCGCGCGAATTTTTCATATTATCAATTCAATCACAGGGGCATCGGAAAATCCTCGTTTTTCGTGGATGAGAGCCATCCAGATACGTTGTATTTATCGCGTTAGAAGCAATATTCAACGAAAGTTCACATTACTTTGTCTGATATTCTCTTTTGGTTCAATAACTCCAATTGGATGAACACAATAATTTTTCTAAATGGTTATTATTTTCATGCCACTTTAAAGATATTTATTATGCAGCTAAAACAGTTAGTTTATAAAAATTCTATAATAAAGTATTTATCATTATTCAAATAATATTTTCAAAATTATTTAATACTTATTCCAATAATAATTAATACAGGAAAAGCTAAAATATATATCTTTATTTAATTTATTGGAAACATTTGGTAATTTTTCCTATAACTTTTTTGTCGAAAATTTGTTCAAAGAATATTTGGGAAAATAAAGATAAAGTAAACTCATTACGAAGGTTTTAATATCTCGCTAATTCAATTTGATCTCCTCTAACGTAATAAAACAAAGAACGAAAAGCAAAAAAAAAAGAAAAGAAAAAAAAGAAAAAAGAAACACATTATTCTCGAGAAGTATAAATGTATACGTGCGTGCGTATTTATACTCCCACTTGTACACATTCCTTAGGTACGGCTCATAATCGAGTTTTCCAGGAAGATTGAATCTGTTGCGAGTACAAAAGTCAATGTTTAGCAAACGAGTTTCTCACTGAGATTTCGAACTTTTTTCCATTTCCTGCAAATGCGGAAGAAGATGAAAGACGTGAAAGTCGAACCAGTGTTAACACCGGGATCTCTGGAAGTTACACTCGACTTGCACACATTTCGTTAAAATATTCAATGTCATGAAGTTTACGTTACTCTTGATGTACATACAAGGTAAATACGGCAGATATGAGTCCCATATGTATGCAACATCACTGCGAGCCAACTGCTTGCTTTAGTTTAATGCCGTAGTTATTAACGAAATTCAAGTATCCGCTCGTCGTTCGTAAGTTATGCCGTGTAAATAATTATCATGATAAATATAATATTAATTATTTCGATACATAATCCAGTTTCGGCATCGGGTCAGCGCTTAATAACGAAACATCTTCTGATTTTATTTAATAGCCGGCTAATGTCGACGACATAAAGGTTTAACGGTCGCGAAATTGACGCGAGGGCGAGGCTTGTTATTTAATTTCAAATGTCAGTTTGTTTTCGGGTCATTTCGTCCTGTCGTTACATTTTTCATGGCCGCCTGATTAATTTTACAATTTCATTTCGCTTAATTCCAACGCAGTTTCTTGGTCCTTTGAGGTTTCTCGTACGAAATTTACCATACCTTATTCATTATTGATTCTGCCCGAATGTTACCGACGTATGCGTTTCGCGAATCAACTACAGTCAATGTTTGCAAAATTTTACATAAATCATTTCGCGGGAAATTTAAATAATTAACACGGCTTATCCGGGAAATTCAAACGTTCCTCGGATAATATACCGAGAAAAAAGTGTATACAAAAATTACCATACTTTGAAATACATTTTTACTATTCAATATGGTAAAAATCTCGTAACCTTATTTTGTTGACTGTTTTCTCATGAAGTATGGTAATTTTTGTACAAACTTTCTTTCTGCCTGTATTAATGAGCATCGTGATGCTTTTACTCAAAGAAATGATTTCGCGATAAATTGTACGACGGGTCAAAACGCCCGAAACAAGTATCTGTATAGTAATAATAACGTTAGCGACTAATCTCTACAACGTACCCGCGGCTTAGAATGTGCGCAAGACGTTTATTTCAATTACTTGGGGAGTAATTTGGAAATGTAGAACTTGTCCCGAAAGTTCCAGGAGAGACTATATACGTTGTTGAGAGTGACAAAAGCTAGGCATTATGGTAGGTCAAGTCGAGTTAGGCTGGAGTTAAGATCACGCGGCGCCAAGAGACGGAGTTTCATCGACCATGTGCTCTCTTCCACATGACTTAGCCCTACCAAGCTGTCGTACTAGATGCAACCATCCTTCTCTCCCCTTTCTCTCATTCTCGCTCACTCCATTTCCTTCTCTCTCTCTCCCTCTCCATGAAATTCCATTCTCATTACAATGGAATAGATGCCACCTCTCTCGAACGTCATCTCACACTGCCAACTATTTCAGCTTCCTCCAACTTTTGTTGTTTCTTCCCAACGCCGAAACGTAATGCATTATGCACTCGCGTAATGCAGAATTTGCATGATTTCTTATACTGCTTTTTCACACGCGTAAAATCCACGCTAGATCCTTATGCATGGGAACCGATGAATCACAGTTGGATTAAAGTAACTGAAAGACGAGAATAATCCTTTCGCGTCGATATTGCTTTGCGAGTGCATGTGCAATTGGAAATTGAATTATTCTCCTATGAAATTATGCATTTGTGTCACAAAAGGTGATTGGTTTATCATCATCGTAACTTGACGAGAAAAAAAAAAAAAAAAAAAAAATTGGAGCATGCTTCGGGAATGTAATTTTCCTTTCTGAAAGGAAAATAAAAGGACGCTTCTTATTTCTGATTCTGAAAGTGAAATGCTCAAGATTATGTTATTGTAAATACGAAACTGGAGTTCGTTTTATTTTACGACGAAATGTTTTGTTAAGGGATTTACGAGTTATTGACTGATGACTGGTTGAATTTTTAATTTATATACAAAGTCCTTTAATTCGTATTTATGTCAATTTATATTTAAACCACGTCAAAAAGAATGATGTTCACGATTCATGAGAATACTTTCTGTATTCTTAGTATTTCATATCATATTCAATTGAAAAGTTGTTTGAAAATATTTATAATTGATATTTCCAATGCAAATGTAAAAGACGATCTCGATATGTATGAATATTTATGCATCGAGCAAGTTGCGCTCCGATAATTTCTGCGTAATTAAAATGTTTTTAATTATCTATAGAAATCTATTTATTTTTTTTTCAACATCGTTACTACCATATTTTTCATAAAAATATCTTTAAAAAAAAAAAAAAATAATCATCTTGTCTTTGAAGTGAAGACATTTGAAATTCTATCCAATAACCACTGAGTTAAAAATAAATTGTTATTTTATAATAAACGTATCTTAGACACTTCAACAGAACGCCAAAGTGAATGATACTTACTAACCCACATTCATTCAAAATTCTTGTAAACATCAAACGAATTCTGTCGGTTCACTAACACTGTTAACGTTCAGTTTACTTTACCCAACTGCAAGCAATATTTATTGCAACGATAACTTGCAATATTTATAAGCATAATATTCAACAAAACTCTCCAAGTGAATTCATAACTCTCTTAGACGATGCACTCAAAATTCCATTATGAATGCATTTAATGAAGAATGTTTATGTTTAATTGCAAGTAATATCCCTCGATTGTCTACTCTAAAACAACGATAATTAATTGAACAAAAATTGGGTTAGCCTATTTCGGAAGTTACGGAACCGTAACTAAAGTTTTAAGTAAATTGTATTAAGAAACTCGAAAGAAAGTCCGGATGGTAAAGTATTTTTAATTTCCACATAGTAAACACTAATTTAATTTAACTTAAATTAATTATTCAAATTTTAGGAAACATTTCAAAGAACGTGCTTCTAAATTAATTAAAGTCACATTTCATTAAAGCTCACAACCTTCGATTAAAATTTTATTTGCACTCGTGTGGCAAAATATGATCAAATTTTGTTGTATTTCATGAGGTGAGTTAAAAGTTGTTTTAACAAAATTGCATATGACTATTAAACATTGTGATATGAAACTCAAATAAATTGACTTTACACAATTATACATTGTAAGGTACTATTAGGACAACACAAACATCGCAGTTACGACTGTGTACAAGTCAAATATCGTCAAACACGTTCGACTCCCAAGTAACAAGACAAATACGCCAACTATCTTACGTTACATCCCGAACCAGGCTAATTATCATTTGCCACTTTTTCTTACGATTTTCCTTCGTTTGATCACTGCAAATTATACCAATTTAAATTAATACGTTAAATACACAATGAAACTGTTTGCCAACTTAATTCGCAATTCTTTAAAAAATTTCCTTCAAAAAAAAAAAGAAAAAGAAAATACATCAGAACATAGGAAATCTCGAAAAGCAACGTTATTCCAAAACCAACGTCATTATCTCCCGAAAAAGAAGGGAAAAAAAATTCTCCCAATTGTTTTCCACGCAAAAATTCAAAGCATGTAAAGTTGCAGTAATGTCTCGTCGATTAGAATTGCGCATTTATGCCGGGCATTGCTCCCGACGTGCTTTGCGATTCATATCGTCATTCATACTCTCCATACGTAGTCACATATATATACAAAAAAAAAAAAATAAATAAAAGAAAAAAGGACTAAAGCAAAATAAAATATTGTGTGCCATCAGGAAAAGTGAATTCCCAACTTTTACATAGTGCGGAAACAGGTACGCAGATGAAGAGATTTCACTTAGTTCGTTTTTGTACCGGTGAGTGACGAGTTCTATACAGCCGGAACGAACGGACGGGGCTGCAAAAATGGAGAACGCGAATATCTCACTGTCGGCTGTATAATGCTCGGAAGCTCGCAGTACAAATGTTTCGCGGACGCGTCATTCCTTTTATTCCTACTTTTTGCCTACAGTTGTTTCCCCCGTTCTCTCTCTCTCTCTCACTTTTATTTTTTTTTTCTATATTTTTATTTTTGGTTTTCCTTCGCGTGTATATAACTGGCGCCGTTGCAAAATCGCCAGCGCCGTAACAAGTGCCACTTGCCACCCAAATACGGCGGCCGTAAAATACGAAGAATTCGCGCCGGGAACTTTGCCACTCCAACTTTATTTATCGTCGAGGGTAGTTTCGCGTCTAATCGCGAGGCCTGGTCTTGTGAGGCGCGCGAGTTCGCCAAAGTTCAACATCCGAAAGCTGCAGCGCCTGCTGCTGTTTATTCATAACCAACGGCACAAATATGAACGCGCGCTCGCGTCCCAACACAAACAACGCCAGTGCGTCAGTTGCCACAAATTTCACGACACCGGGACCACCGGAGCTCGCGTCTGCTTGCGCCAGACAATTTCACCGCGAGTTAGGGACTGCGTCGTTCTCAGGATGGGATTAAAAAGGTGTCCAATACGTTGACTTTGGATGAGGGATTTTTTTTTAACTTTGATATCGAGCCAACATGTGCCTGAAGTTTTCAACTAATTTTTATACTTTACATATGTAATAACAAAAGAATCTTAAGAAATGATGAATGATTTTCTGGTTAGATTCTTTACTTTAACGACATTTGTCAAAGAATCAAGAAAATTACAAAATATTGGCGCAGTCGGTAGGACATAATAAGAAATTTTTGTCTGGATTACCATCTTTTTTGTTAAAATTTCCTACCTTGTTAAAGATATTAATTTTTCCCTGAAATGGTGGTAATTTTTATAAAACTTTTTCTCCATGTAAGAAAGATTTGTTATGCAAATTTACAATTGGTTTATAAATTAGAATGAAATACCAAAACTTATTCCGAAGTTTAACTGTGTTCGTTTTCATGGTTCGCCAATATTAGAGTTGGAACTAGAAAGGCCCATCTCAGGGCCAAGTTAGGAAATTTTCAGAAACACATTCGATTTCCTTTTCCCACATTCGCGTGTTTTACAAATGTAATACACTACCATCTATGCATTGCCTGGAAATTCTCTAATTATCTGAAAACATTGGTAGCGAATTAGTTCTGTTAACTCTAATGGTAAACAACAACACAACTACAACCGTTCCATAATCCGGTTTATGATAATCAACGATATAATGAGCCAGAATATCAAAGAAGCAGTAACAAGTTTGAAGGAGTTATATCAAAACTTGCAGACTGCGGAAATTTCAATTAATTGTTTTCAGCATAAATGCCGGCGAATGGAATTTTATGTAAATACAAGTTCGTGGTATTGTTTATTCCCTTTTCTTCCCTCGGTACCTTCCCTCTCTCTCTCCCTCTAGTTCTCTCTCTCTCTCTCTCTTTCTTTTTTTTTTTCTCGATGCCACAGCACTATGTCTTGCGCGCATTAAAGTTAACTGCATTAAGTGCAAATCTCGGTGAATTACATTTCATGCAACGCGATGTAACCGTATTTCACGCAACTTTATATAAAGTGCGAATGCAAATAGTGCAAATTTAACTTACTAATTTAGAATACGCGCTTCGTGTAACTCGGTTATAATGCCAGAAATGTCACATTAAGGAATTAAAACATCGTTAAGGAAATACTTGCACGGCAGCGAAGATACATTGAACCAATATTCCGAAATTTCATTAGGATGTGTAAGCACATTTAAACGTGTTTCCAATGTGAAACGACGTTCGCTGACAGCGTTTGTTATTAAACTTGAAATTAATTGTTATCACATAAAATTATCTCCGAAAAATATGTTCTGACATTTAATAAGGCGATGCATGATTTTTTTCTGGGAACAATTTTTGGTTTGATGCCCAAAAAAAAAATATCTGGAGCACTGTATTTTTCGCTAATTAACCATGGGCCTATGTATAAGTCCTAAACCGAATCAGAACAAAAGTCATTGACTTGAAAGGAATCACGACATAAGATTCGAGAAACATCGTTGCTCGCGAAACCAACGACAAAGGGAATCAAGATGTTATTTTTATGCCCTCGTTCCAGATTTCGCTCCATAATTGAGCGTCATAATTGCCATGGAAATTGTATTGAGAGAGTTGCCGCTTTGTTTCCTTCGATGCTCGCCAATTATCCAAAGACGAAAGTCGCGATTTTTATCTCCCGTTCTTTTTTCCACTTTGTCCGTTTTACACAGACAGAGAAGCGCAAAAAAAAAATGGCGCGAGAGATGGCTAGCTCCTTCGAGCCGCCAATTGCTATGGCCTCGCTAGGATTCTGGGCACTGAAATCTGCATTCGAATGTGCGCGAAATGCAAATGCGATATGTGGCGTCTGCCATGCTAATCGCCAATCTTGCAGTGGAAAGTGCGACGTTACCTCACTTGGTACTGCGGTCTTGTTTTGCTCCCTTTTTGTTTCGACAATAACATGCACATTTTGTCACCAAAAGCCCAAAGTAGTTTGGGGTTGTTAAAGGATTATTTACTACTGTCGGTTCAGAAATTGTTCTGGAATTTTTTGTTATTCAAATTGTTTTTTTTTTCTTGACAAATAGTAACTGTTACAGAGTTATCCTATTTTTTCTTTTTTTGCTGGAGAAAGATAAAAGCGAAATTGTATTGTATTCTGTATTACGTTTGAGCTATAAATTAGTATTGTTAGAAAGGTAACTCTTACATGATTTTCATTGTGCTCTAGTTTCAATTAAAGTTTGCATCATACTTTAATGCAATGTACTTAAGCAGAAATAACATTCTCCACACAACATCAGAATTCCATAACATTACTGTGAATAAAACGGTAAACATAGTTCCGAATAATCATTTTTATTACCTCATTTCTTATGTAAAAAAAAAGAAGAAGAAGAAGTTTCAGTTCATGTAAGAGATTCAAGAGAAATAGGAAAAAAAATTATTAACAGCCATAAAAACGATGAAACACTCTTTTTGTCCGAAAGGAGAGATCATCATCCAAAAGTTAGATCCGTTATTTATTGGGTGCAGTTGAATTTCGCAAAGTTATGCCGCGCTATATGGTTTGAAAAAGATCGTATAAAAATCCATAATAATCCACAAAGATCCAACAGGATTTCATCTGGATTACTGTGAAACACCGTTTCACAATGACATGGAAATCCATCCAGTTGAATATTTTCAATAAAGTAAGGGGATATCCTAGCCTCCAGAATTAGGTGATAGCAAGTAGATCCATAACAATTCATGAAAATCCGCCTAGATTTTGTCTGGATTACGTCGTCAACCCTTTAAAAGTCACCGGTATCAGTTCATTTGATTGTTTTATTATCATTTCGAAAAAGAGAAAAAATTTTTTGTTCCTGCCAACTTTCACATCCAAAGGAGAAATAATTTTCGATCATTCATCTGAATTCATCAGGAGTCAGAAAATTTTCGCTCGATCGTACACCGAAACTTTTCGCGTAACACAATTTAGTTTCAAATGTACGCTCTTCAAACACAACAATTATGAAAAGTGGTTCAATTTAGGCAACCTTCTGCCTTGTAACAGAATTGTCTACATCCAACTGCTAACTACGAAATTTATTCCCATAGGTTTCCCCGAGAGGAATCCTCTAACTTGGAATCATTCGTCAAATAAAATAAAAAGTTGTTTCAAATGTTCAGTCTTTTTTTTTTTTTTAATAAAAAAAAAAAGAACGATTCGATAGCTAAAGTAAAGTACTCATCGTGAAACAAAGCCATTTTGAAGAGCGGTTCAATTTAGGCTACTCTCAGATTGAAAACAGAAGTGTCTACATTCAGCTACTAACTAGAAAATTTATTGCCATAGGTTTTGAGAAAAGGGAGTTTCATTCTCACTCGGATTCATTCAATAAGTTAGGAATATCTCTGGGCCAGGGATGTGTTGACACGCACCAATGTGCACATTACCCTTTCATTCGCCTCTTTCTTTATTCAAATTCAGTACCTTTCAATATCCTGAGTCAGTGCTGTGAGCTTTAGCGAGAGGATGGCTGAATGACTCGACCCGTTTTATCGGACAAGCGAGAAAAGAAAGTTTATTCCACCTCGCGACATCAAATACCTTGTGATATTTATCTAGACATTGTCGAAAATCGGTTCTCCATTGTCTCACTAAATTAAGAACTGAATGATGCATGATATGAAATAAACGTTCCATTCACTCATCGTAATGACGTTGTTACAGGAAAAGACGGCGTACATTTTTAAAGGAATTACAAGAATTCATGCAGAATAATTTTCAAATGTTTTTAAAGTGGAAATTTAGTGAGCTTCATAATTTATTATTGACTAAAACTGTTACACGGCCGGGTTCTGTTAACATTAACGGACGGTTTTGGAATTCATGAAAAGTATTCAATGAAAATACAAAATTGTATTTCAAATTTTCATCGTTCCCTTTTGTTATTTTTTATTTTAAACACACTGTGCAGCCATTTGGTCGCGACCAATTAAATTTCGTTATATCGGCGTACCCAATAATTTGCACTCATCTCTCTGCCAAAGTGCATTCTCCAAAATGACCCTTTAAATAAAACTTGAGAGTTGCCGGTGATACGATCCCCGAGAAATAATAAAGTACATTTATTACTTTCAATTAACACAAAATAGGTTACGAGGTAATGAATTGAAGTTTTTTTTTTTTTTTTTATGGTAGCCTTAAGACGCGAAATAAAAAAAAAAGCTTTTTAATTAAGCTCTAAAAAGAATATTCCATCGTCCCTGCGTATGTGCGTCAATCATTTCCAACCAATTGGCTCCCGGTAATTGCAAAAAAAAAAAAAAGAAATTGTTTTACATTCAAGGACTTGTTTTGTAACGAAGCCCTTTAGCTCTGCCAATGGGTACCCACATAAAAAATAACTACATCCACTTGTTAACCAGATCAGCGGTATCGCAATTCCTCGTTTTCCATGCGAGATGGCAATCATATCTCTCTCTCTCTCTCTTTCTCTCTTTCATTTTTCGTTCATCGTGTGCTATTTAATTCTCGCAAGGACCTTTGCAACGAGGCACAGCCAATAATTTTTCCTCGTTCCATTTATTCGTTCCAGGGCAATTCTGTCTAGATTATGGCACCGGCGCTTTTGAAGTAGCCCCTATCCACTCGCACCTATTCACCGCAGTGGATTGAGCGCAATCGTTTGGCACTCCCCCTCCCCCATTCCCCCCCCACCACCAATTTTCACAGTGAAAATTTTAATACTCTCCTCTATGACGACAACCAATAAATCTCGGCTCAAGCGAAATGGCCGTTGTAATCTAATTTTCGACTTTATGGATATAATATTGAATTTCTCGTCGCGAAATTCCGACGAGTGTTGGAAACGAGTGACGAAAGGGGAGCAGGGGAGGGGGGGTGGGGGTTACGTACTCACACGAGCGCGCGAGCGTTAGTCGGGACAATAATTTCTGTCGCCCAGTGGCGCCCGTACTTTTATAAGGGGCGCAATATGTTACGAAAGTCCTTTAAGAGCACCGCATTCGCAAAAGAGATTAATTCCGCGAGAGTGCCAAAAGTTTTCGGTTACGTCGCACTGTAACGTGGGGCAATTTGTGCGCGGTGCCTTGATTTTATCGGCCGACTGCGAAAGCGGCGTGCTTCCTTTTTTTGCCGCGAGGGGAACTCGTAATGACGCGCTGGGTACTTCTTGCGCTAATTAATATCCACCGAGAACAACTTGTTTATTCAAAACTAACCGCGCAAAAGGCATTTGACAACTTTTTTTAAACGGCGCTTTTCAAAGTTTTTCTCATGGAAACTTGACGATATTTTTTTTTTTTTTTTTCCTTCTTTTTCGTGACTTTCAAGTATGAAAATTTGTGTCACATGTTTTCTGAAGGAAATCAAAAGATATCTGATAATTCACCGTCAGAAATGAAAAGATTTTAAACCTATTAAAATGACATAATTCAATGACGAGAGTAAAAACGATTATCCGGAATAAATTCTAATCTAAAAGTGAGAATGAAAAATATATAATGAATTATAGCCAAGATCTCTAGTGCTTAAGGGATTAAATGATCTATCGCCAAAAGAGATTGGACAATTTTTTTTTTCTCTCTGTAATTTCCGTTAAATAATCAAACGTTCTTTACACTCGAATTAATTGAACCGAAAAAAAAAATTTCATAGATTTAGAAAAATAATGTTTCACAATCTACGATTAGATAAGCGTTATTTCGATTACTTTTAATAATATTTGATGAATTTCCTGATAGCCTTTAATCGGTTATCCATCTTCATGAATAATTTTAAATGTTTCTGAACATTACTGAAATTCCATCGTCGTTGAAAAAAGAAATAATCTCTCGGCGCTCCGGAAAAATCATACGTGTAATCATCAATGTTGGAAAACTATATTCATAGAGAAAAAAGTTCTTAATTAAATCCGTATCCAATTGAAACGCAACACTCTTTTCAATGTTCCAATATTTGCCTGCGAATTTCAATGATTAAATATGCTAATTACATAAAGAGAATGCAAATTATTATTATTAATTGCATTCAGCTGGCGCGCATTTTGTCGGTGACTGTACTCGTGTATAAAATTAAATTGATCTATTTATTTGAAAGATACAATACATTATAGTTGCTCTTGGAAATTGGGTGACATTTATTCTCGGTATAATGGCATCATAGACGCGCTCAACATTTATTTATAATAATTGCTCATTGTCCAAAATGAAATGAATGAAAGTTAACAACTTCTCATAAAAGTTTAATTTAAGAAAAGCAAAGCGCTCGCGTCGTTTCGTTTAGTTTGTGCTTAATTTGCTTTGAAAAATCACTATCACCAATTCGCCAACAGGAATTACCAACAGCGGAATATCCTTCGAGCAATAATTATTAAAATATCTCATTAGCCGACTAAGATTGGGAGTCGTGCCTTCTATTATCAAAGTAAAGGAATACTTCGCTCGTTGTACTCGGGAACTTGTGATAAAAGTTGGTCTAACATTGCATGGTATTTTAATTCTGAACTAAGATGCGCTAAAACTTCGCTTGAGTTGGTCGTTCGATCCTAATTTACAGGATGAAACTGGCTTCGTATGTAGGTTAAGTAAACACGTGATTGCAAGTAGTTCAACATACTTAAAAGCATCGGCAATTTTCCAGGATAAGTAAGAATCTATTTTCATGCGGAAATGAAGGCTCATTAACGCGCCTATTTGCATTTTACTTCCATTTCGAAATCCATGATTTTTTTTTTCCGTTGAAGAAACAATTATAGATTTTTATTTTACAAGGACCATAAATACTGATCGTAACACTTTTATTTCAATTTTCATTTTCAGTATTTGTCATTTTTTTTTTACCATGAAATCGATAATATTTAAAATGTAATGAAATTTGTGAATTCTGTACTGGAAAATTGCAAAAAAAGGAAGAATTTACTAAAAATAACTAAAGATAAGTCTTGAATCAGTAAGCTACAGGATTACAACGTGTGGGTCAATCCCTTAAGCCATTCGCTCTTATATCAACATATACATACGACTTGTAGGTAAGCTGTTCTAACAGAAGATTTGGATTTAGAAACTTCCTATGCAAAAATTTTTCTCGCGCTGTTTCGAATGAATTTTACAACGTCGAATCGACGAATGTAAATTTACCGACTGCATCAATAATTCATGCCCCTCTTTTTTTTTTTCTTTTTATTTTTTATTCCTTTGAAACGACGTCGGTTAATGAAGAGTAGACGAGAAGTAAATTATAACTAAATGCAATTTCCATGAGACGACGATATTTATGGTTAAATAAAATTTAGCATTAAACGCAGTTTCAGTAAATTCGCAAACTTCTACCTATGGCGTTGATAATATTTAAATTAGCAGATGCCGAGTGGAGAGAAACTCGCGTAAATTTTAAAGACGATTGAGTTTTTAATTGAAGGTGCAAGTTTTGCGAATTCGTTTTCGTGAAGTGAAAAAAAAAATTTCTTTTTTTTTTCGCATCGAATTACTCGACAATGAAAATTCGTTCGAAATTCGTCGACTCAATTCTGACGTCGAATTCGTTGAAATTTGATCGTAAAGTGTGTCGCGCGAGAAATACATTTCCGAGTACAATGCGTTAAGAAAAGCCTACAACTTTTAGTCAAAGCACATTAGAATAATTCCAATTACATTACTTAAAGCTTTACAAAGAAAGATCGCTACATTCCATTACAATATTTTAAATATTTGTCGAATAAATAACAAAGTGCTGTTGTCGTAAAAAAATTATTTCCGTTGTTCCGTTGAAAAATGAAATTAATGATTTACGTGACACGCGATTTACATTATAAATTCAAATCAAATTTATCGCGGTTTTATCACTCTCGTAATTTCTATTATATTTAACGGTTTAATTTTTAGGCCGTCGAACGTTTACGTTTAAAACGTGATAAATTCGCACTTTATGTCCAGCGTTATTCGAACAAAAGCACTTATCTGTTTGCGGTTACACAAGAACACATGGTCCACATGCTTGCCTCAATAATTCACAATATTCAAAATAGCATTGAATGTCTGGTCGGAATGTCTGAATTCCTGTTATTAGGATACACGGTCATTACGTATTCACTAACTTTACACGTGTGACACGTCCTGTATATTCAAATATCGTGAGTTAGGAAATCCTCAGTTGATGTCAGATGTTACTCTTTAATGGGATGTGTAATCAACGTTGTAACTTTCTTGACCTGCGCACATAGAAACACATCACACACTGACATTTCCTTTCGCTGTACGTCATAACATGTCAGACTAAATACTTCTGACTTTCCTTTTTTTGCATTATAAAAATAAAGAAACTCATCTTCGCGATAAAACAAAATTTTCTATTTTTATCAAAAATAACATTCCACATTTATCGTGGAAGATTTTTCTGTCACTATTTATTGCAGTTCTTAAAATTCGATTAAAATAAATCAGAAGCTTTATAAAATTCAATTTCGAATGTAATTTTAACTTCTCATTGAATTTATCTGCGAAATTAATCTGGCTTAACAAGACGTATAAGCAGATATAATAAATCACGTATCAAATATTGCAGTTTCGACACAGAGATTAAATAGTATTGAAAAAATAAGTTCCATTATGACAGAATAGATTCCATTCAGATGAATTGAGAGAAAGAAAGAAAAAAAAAAAGTTAACCAAAAATTTGCAACCAATATTATCGTA
>JABFQA010001418.1:0-13856 GCA_022817065.1 Probaryconus sp. ZL-2020 | reverse complement strand
AGTTTTGTAGAAATGCTATTTCCACAAGGGAACAACAAAAATAAGTGATATCAAAACCAAAATTACAATTGCATTGTAAAGGTTTCGGTAAGATTTTTCGGTTTTCTGTTCTCCCTCTAACAAAAATTGTTGCTCACTCTAACAAAACAACAAAAAAGCATGATATCATGTAAAATTAAGAACCAAAAAAGAAAAAATTAAATTTCTCGATGTTTTAATTTAATTTTTTCTTTTTTGGTATAACTATAGTATAATAACAGACGTTAATAACATATTAATTTATTTGTATACATTACAATTAATATTTATTGATTATTTATTACGTTATTAGAAAACTGCAAAGCTCTTCAACAAAAATACGTACACTCAAAAAATCCCACTGTGAAAAATCAGTACAAATCACTGGCAACTAGTTGCCAGTGATTTGTACTGGAATTGCCCAACACGATTTGGTAAAAGACAAAATAATCTGGAATATCACATAATGATTTGAAAACCAATTAACCATGGTTATTATTGTACATTAACATATAACTCATCAATAATATATAAACTTCAGTTATAAATATTTGAAAAATAATATTTATTAAGTAATGCACTAAAAAAAAGTGTGATTATGATAGGTTAAATAATTGAAAATGATGACTTTTTTTCTGCTTTAGGTGACGATAATTTTTACAAAAACATAATGTAAAAAATAATTATTAACAGTAATATACAAAAAAATTAATTTCAAATCACAGAAAAAAATCGTAAATGAATTGATAAAGCAAGAAAAAGCATTTCATTTAAGAAATCATATTTATTCATCGATAACATTAAATCACATAGCTTTATTATAACGAGAAATTAAATAAAAATATAAATTATGTTCTGATTCCATAACATTCGTTATATCTCAATATTATTAAATATTTCTATAATTTAGTAATAAACAAATATATTTTATGAAATATAATCAACAACTGAGAACAACTTTTAAATATGTATCAAACTTTGGTAAGTCGAAAGCTGCATCTGAAACAAATAATATATTAAAATCAATTAATTAATTATATATAAATATTGATATATAAGTAATTAGCATACAGTTGCTTCATTTTAATATGTATTATTTAATAAAGTACTTTTGATGTAATTCGATTTACTAAGCACATTTTTGAATGTATAGGAAGCCAATACATTTTGTTTAATAAAATTATTATTTAACTAAATGAATTATTTTTATAATTACCATATCATTAATAATCTCAGATTTTTGCAATAAGGTTATACACTTTTTTCCTTGTTACAGTCGGTTTCGATGCTTTACTACCAGTAATAGGTTGAATATCTAACAAATATATCTGGATAAATTCAAGAGTACAGCTTAGTTTAACTGGGTACTTTAAGTTTAGAATAAAATATAAACTAAAAACAGTTTGTATGGCTTCATCGATATTAGTCGTTTCCAAGATTGCAGTTTGCTCACAAAATATGATGTATGAATCATCTGAAAACAATTAACAATTAATGCCAATCATAAAGAGATTATTATACAACTTTTAGTAATAACAATTAATTCTTGTATAACAACTGCAAAAACAATTACCTTTTTGAACAACGACAGGAAACATTTCTTTTTCTGTGGCAATCTGTAACAGATGTATTATATTATATTTTAATTAATAGATATTCATTGAAAAATGTAACTATAACAAATATAACACAAATATTCATTAACTTACAGATGATTTGTATAGTAATGTAAAGTCATCGTTAAAATGTTGTGCCACAAACTCCAATGCATGCATATGTGGAGGTAAATTAATAGTCCCTGTAGGCAAAAAGGGTTTTTTCTTTTTCTCGTTAATCTGCAAAATTTTCATATATTTTCTTTTTAGGGTATTGCCAATATTATCCAACGATGCATTTGTCATCTTTTCAAAATGTTTCTTCAATACAAAATATTTAAATAATACAGGCCATTCTGCTTTGATTTTTTCTACTACCGGTGTAGCAGTATTATTTATGAAGCAACGAATTTCTCCATATGTTGTTTCAAACAATAAATCAAATTCCGAGTCAAACTCTTGATTCATATAAACATTTAGCTTATTTTGATTTGATATTCTTTCATTATTTTCTGAATAAGAGGCACCTCCGTCCCAGTTAGTACACGTACTCGTAGAACTGTGAAATTTTTTGGATGTCTGAGGTTTAAATTCCTGATTTCTGTCTGCGGATCTTTTTTTAGACCGATTTAAATGGGTATTCCTGTTTTCTATCTTTGAATATAATGTATGACTTCCGTCACCCAAAATTTTTCCGTCGTCATCTCTGTCTTGGAAGGCTTTTTCATATTTTTCAATCATTTTAAAAGCAACAATTTTTATAGCTTTTGATGGAATATTGGTTGAAATTTCCCGCATACTGTCAACAACCACATGAATTGTTGACTTCATTTGCTCTGGAGATAGTTTGTTCTGATGAAGCGCAGTTAAAATTGTAGGGGACATCAAATGCCATGGTATTTCGAAGCTGTTCCATATTCTTGTATGATTTTCTGGTAAATTTATTTGTAGAGAATCGTTTTCTTTTCTTGTTTCGTCGGCTGGGGGTACGAGTGATAATTGAGTGATAGTACTATTTCCACTATGTAGTACATCAGATTGTTCTTTGTTGCTGGTTTCAGAAGGTATTATCTGAATTGGGAAGTCCATCGAAGGTTGCCATTCTTCCCCCTTTTGCAGAAGGATCAAAGTTTCTTTTTGTACATGGATAAGTATTGGAGTATTTGTAATTGGAGTACCATCTGATTCAAGTACCAACGAATGACCGCAAATACCCAATGATGCAGAAGCTTAACATAAATTATACGACAAAAATTAATTATAAAGTTATTTAAATAACGTGTAAAGAATACAAAATAACATTAATTAAAAACTTACCCAGTTTGATGACATTCGAAACATTTAATTCATTGTCGTTCGTGCTAATAAATGTTTTTTTATCGCGACTTGAAGTCCATACTTTCAAAAACATCATTTTCCTGTAGAAATTATTATTTTAAATAAAAACTTTACACCTCAAAATATGTCACATGAAAATAAAAACATTGTCTTCTAATTACTGTATAATTTAAATATAACTAATGGAAATAAAAAAAAATATATATATTATATTTATATAATTTATAAAATGTTAAATGGTTCAGATTTAAAATAGTAATAATTTACATTATTATGTTGAAATTGTAAAACAACTTCAGGAGTTAATAATTTGTCAAATGAAACACAAATCATTTCACGTGTATCAGTATTATATAATTCATAAAGACCCAATTCTTCATTATATTTAACTTTCTTAATTTCTCCTGAAAAAAGCATTTTATCGAATAACTTATTAAGATGTATCGTTTTAATTAAACAAAGATTATAAAATCCATAATCATCAATTTCATAACAAATACATATCCCAGAAACATAATTTATTCCTCTGAATTGAACCTCGTTCGTAATAAATGGGTATATTTCAATGTTAAAATTTATTGTTAATAATTTTATTAATTCAGGAGTTGTTTCACAATTTATAACTTGATAATCTGTCACTTTTATTTTATTAACGTACTGGTTAGAATAAGATGGAGTTATTGCTTGTAAAAGTTGAGTTTGTTTGGCCAAAGTAAGAATTATATTTTTATAATTGTTTGTATGTTTAAGAGCATTTTTATAATAATGATGTTTACTTTCATTTGTAAGTGTCCAGAGGTAGCGTAAGCATCCAAAAATCTGTATTTGTCTCGGATAATGCATCATATAATGATGTTTAGGTAATAATTTAACATGAGGATAATTTTCTTGCCTTAAAATAATGTATTCGTTTATTAAACTCTTTAAATGTGCTACCTGACCAATAGACATACTGAAACTTAATATTAAAGCTAATATTCTCCGTAAAGTAAGAATCATTTTCCATTCACTCTTGTTAACTAAATTATTTGCGTGATTTATTAATAGAAATGGTAAAGTGATTAAAAGCCACATATTCTGATTAGCGTTTCCGGCTAATTTAGTGCCATTCTTTTTTATTGGTGGCAAGTTTAGAGATTTCTCTCCGATTAGATCAATCTCTTGTATATTTTTATTAATATCTTCTAAAGTGAAAAAATTTTCTTTTATTAATTTATTTAATGTAAGCATCACATCATTTTCGACTACTCCTTCCAATAAGTCATGTGCTGCACATGGAGGAAGTCCAGGATTACAAACGTGATAATGATCCAAAGTATTTAAAATTGAATCTTCATTTACACCTCGATATGTCACTCCCATAGTTTTCCCTATATTTACATCATATTCATACGACTGTTTTGTTCGAAATTCATTGCTTTTAAATACATCAGTATTAAAATCACGTACGTAACAGGTTCTACAAAAATATGACGACGAATGGAAATATAATTGAAATCCACCTATCTCATGACTTTCCAGATTATCTCCTGTTACACAAATTAATGATCCTACAAATTTTGTTCCTCTAATGTTAATTCCTTTCGATTCTAAATATTTAATATCTTTTACGATAGGTTCTAACATTTTATTGAAACCAAATGTTTTTACATCTTTTTCAAACATAAAAGCTACCGTATGAATATTTTCTGGCTTTGAATAAAATGATGGATGTAAATTTGACAACATCATTTGAATGCCAACTATTTTATGTTTTTTTTTTTAGAAGAACCTAATGGATTGCATATTTCAAGTGCATCTTGATATAAGATAATTTTTAAACAATTACGATTAGTATCGTTAAAAATTGTATTTGTGTTTGTACAGGATCCAGAATTTATATCTACAAATATTGAACCATTAAAATGATTTGAATCTTCTAAACATTTACTAAATACATCACTGTCATTTAAAAGTAATTTTAATGTATCTAAAACAGGAAAATAGTAAAAATGTCCTTTCTTGGTATTTTCATTATTATTTATTTCTACTAATTTTGGAGAAACTGTATTATAATTTTGTTCAATAAATTTGTTTCGGCTATTTTCATTTCTTAGTAAACCACTCTCTTTGTTATGAGCTTGAAAAAACAAATCATTTGACAATAGTAATTTCAAAGGTTCCTTTTCAGAATTTTCAACTTTGGACAATAAATATTCAATATTTAATTCATGTACATTGGAAATTCCATCTATTAATAATTGTAATGATTTCTCGCTCAAAAAATGTTTTGCTCTTAAAGTTATATACAAATCTAATAACAATTTTATACTACAGCTTTCATAATCAAAAGTTGAATTGTCTTCTTGGGAATCCGTACTACAATTTTCTCCAACAGTTTTTTTCTTCAAATATGAATTCTTTTCAACCGTTTTTAATTTCTTTCTGCTATGAAGCTCATTTACACTTTTTGTGGTTTCACTGTCATAGTTATTCCTTAAAGTGTCATCAATATTGCGTTTTTTAGAAATATTTAATTCTGCAATAGAATGAAATCGTGAAATATGGCTTTTCAAATTTGAAATTGTATCAAAATTAGATGACTTTTTACATTTATCAACGTATGGGCAAACGACACTTTCATTATTTTTTAAATGAGAATAAATATGATTATGAAAATCAGCACGTCTTAATGTTTTAAAATGACAATTCATCACATTACACGTGAATGATGTTGTGTCTACATGTGACATATCATTTTTCTCAAAATGATTCCTATAAATATGACTTTTAAAAGACTCATAAGTTTGTAAAATTGCTGAACAATTGTCATGTTTACAAGGAAAAATTTGATTAAAACTTTTGTGAACCTTTTGATGTGAATCATAGTTTTTAATATTTTCAAATGAAACTTTGCAAATTGTACAAATAACTGACATCTCAAAAATATAGGTTATAAATATAAAAATAAACTGCAAACAAATTCAAACTAAATAATAATATTCATAAACAAGCAAAGTACAATTATTAAAATGACAATGTTTTTCAATACCTGTGATGTTTGTAATTACCTACGATTATTAAAAAATATGTTTTAAAAAGTAAGACTTAAGCTAACACAACAAAAATGACTGCACGTTACGACAATATGGATCGTTTAGTGATCTTAGATGACGGCACAAAAGAAAAATCATGAATATTCATGTTTTTTCTCAGAAAGTTATGTTTTAAATCGCGGTGTTATGTGAAATCGCATTACATTTTGGGAAAAACAAAAATTTTTGTTAAATATACTAAACAGATTGTCTTTTTACATATCGTTTGGAATATATCAGTAGATATTCTGTTATATCACAAAATGCATGATTTTTATCTTGATTAATAATGTGAATATTCCAGAAAATTTTTTGAGTGTAGCTTTCAACAAATTTGCACAGCAGTGGCAAAACTTTTTCAACACCACACCACAAGCGTCTATAATATCGTTTACTGTAACGTTCCACGTTACACTTTTTTGATAAATAATAAAAATAAATAAAATACTGAAAGAAAACGTCACTCGATAAACTAAAGCTCTGTAATACCGATAGAACGGCGCCTATTCAAAAATGCCCTAAACATTTCATGGGAACGCGACATTTAAATCGCGCGGTACTCAAACGCTACGGTGAAACCGCCCGGTAGGTGGCGAGCGCCTAGAGCGTAACCGAAGGTGGAGTAGGCCCTAAAGAATATATAAAGAGCCATACGGTGACCCGTAAATCGGATTGGCTGAAAAGTCAGAACTACTGGCAAGTAGTCTCTCGCCACTTCTCAGTGACGCTTTTTGGGAGAGCTGTCTCCGGACGGATCTCAACTTGGGGGGTAAAATTAGCTCATTATATTTATTTTGTTTTTTGATTAATATTTTTTATATCAGCTGCAGAAATGCAACTGAAATCTCGGCTACCGAACACGTAGCATTAAAAAATTATTTGGGAGAAACGCGTTTTTTATTTTTATTACTTAAATCGTTTGAAATACGTTTTTCTGTTTTTTTAAAATCGTTTTGCATACGTTTCATTTTTAGTTTCTTTTCTAAATCGTTTTGAATACGTTTTATTTTTATTTTGGATTATATGTTTGAGTATGTTTTTGATTTCAGTTATTTTCAAATATATTTTGCTTACAAATATTGAGTTCATTTTCTTTTTATGTTTTTTGATTAGATTTAACTTGAAACTTACTTATTTCAATAATCATCAATAATTAATTAATTTTCTTTTTTGTATAACCCAAACAGGCTGTCAATTTGCCTGGACCTAAATTATCTGAGTGGGATGGGACTCAGTTTTTGTTTTTATGATCTGAGCTGAGTTTGAGATCTTACGTGGATTAATGATTCATCTTTTTGGATTATTAATTTGCCTAAGTGATCAACAAGTGAAATAAATTCTCCTAGAAATAGTAGAAGTGTGTAGTGCTTAGCACTTAAAAGTCGATTGATCATAAAAACAAAATATTTTTTCTTATTTCTTGATAATAAATAAAATTCTTACTTTAAATTTGAAAGATTCGCGAATATTTCAATCATAGCCCAATTTAAGGCAGATTAAATTTAAATTCTGATTAAATAATAATAAATATTAAATTCGCGAACATTTCAATTGGCGCCCAACGTGGGGCCAGATAAGAATGAGATTATATTAAAATTAAATTAAATAAATAAAATTTAAATTCGTGAACATTTCAATTGGCGCCCAACGTGGGGCCAGATAAGAATGAGATTATATTAAAATTAAATTAAATAAATAAAATTTAAATTCGTGAACATTTCAATTGGCGCCCAACGTGGGGCAGGCAAAAACAGAGTTTGGGTTAAAAATCAAAAATGGCTTATCGTGGAATACATTTTGGGAAGGAAAGACCTCCTACAATGCAAGGAGGAGATGAAATGTTAACAAATAAATCTAGTTCGGAATCTGATGAATTCAGATCAGTTATAGACAATAATTTGTCTGCTTTAGCTGCACAATATGCAGAGATTAGGAAAAGTATAAATGAGACAAGAGAGAAGACAAGGCTAATAGAGCAAAGGAATAAAGAATTGAGAAAAGAAGTTCTGGAAGTGAAAAAAGATTTTGGAGTGTACAGAAACAAAACTAAAGAAGATGTAAGATTTTTGAGTAGACAGGTAAACTATGGTTTACAGAATACGAACCAGTTTTTGCAAGAAATGACAGAAATTAATGGAGGATTGTCCAATCAATTATATGACATGCAAGACAAGATAACTGAGAATAAGGAGGAAATCAGATCATTAAATGATAAAGTAAATCCTACAAATCCTCGTCAGGAAAACAACTTCCAATGCAACAGTTTCAAGATAAAACCTCCTACTTTCAGTGGACAACCTGGTGAAAAACCAACTAAATTTATTAGAGATTTAGAAGAGTATTGTTTAGCATCACAAGTTGGGGATCATCAATTATTCATGCTGATTAATCATTGTTTGAAAGATAATGCTAAAACTTGGTGGGATTTAATGAAGAGAATTGGAATGAATCTGCAACATTTTAAACAGATATTTTTGAATAGATATTGGAATGATGAAGCGCAACATAGAGTAAGAAACAGTTTAGAATTTGGTTACTATCAACCAGACAAAACTATGACCAGAGTCAATTATGCGATTAAATATTTCTCCGATGCTAAAGATTTGATGCCTCCATACGAAGACAAGGAAATAATAAGAAAACTATCAAGACATTTCACAATTGAAATCCAAACTGCAATTATTTCTCTAGGAATCTCTAATTTAGATAGATTGTTGGAACTTTTAGATTCTTTTGACAATGCAGGTACAATTAATTCTGATAGAAACCAAATGAGAAGAAACATGACACAAAATTATTATACTGCACAAAGTAATTCCAATGAAACATTTAATCAAAATTCATATAATAATAATAATTCTGGAACAAATTATTTCAATAACCCAAAACAAAATTTTTATTCCCCAAAACCAAATTTCAGTAATTCATATCAGAAGCCAAATTATAATAATTCTCCAAGACCAAATAATCCTTTCAATAAACCAAGTTTCCCTAATAATAATAATAATAATAATAATCAAGCTAAACCCAATTTCAATCAGAATTATAATAATAGAAACACTCAACAGAATCAAAAGATTAACCAAATAAGGGTGCCAGTAGAAATACACCAAGAAGACTTAGATAAAATAGAGGTACAGGCTCAGGAAAACTGATAAGTCCTGTGTCAGAAAAATCAGAAGAACAACAAACTTCTTTGAGAGAAACAGAAGTAAAAACAACTAATAAAAAGGAAAATACAGAAGAAATAGAAGAAGTTAAAGAAGATACTGGCACAGGACTAATAAATAATTTAAAAACAAATACGGAAATAATAAAATGTCCAAAAATAAAAATAAAACTGGAAAATTTTGAAGTTAATGCTTTAATAGATACAGGTAGTGAGATTTCCTGTATATCTGAAAATTTTTATATAAATAATAAAGAAAAATTAAATAAATGTCCAATTTTGCCAATTGTGGGAAAAACAGTGACTGGAGCAACTGGTGGACGTCCAGTTAGAATTAGGAAACAAATATTTGCAGAAGTTGATTGTGACAATACGAAAATAAACCAATCTATAATAATTGTACCTCATTTGGAGGAAGATATGATAGTGGGAATTGATATATTAAAGGGTTTAAAAAGTAAATTTAATTTAGAGGAGAATAATATTGAAATAGAGAATAGAGAAGAAAGAAAAACTATAAAATTAATTGAAGATGAAGAAGAAATAGAAAATGAAGAAGAAATGAAAGAAATAAAGGAAATAATAATTAATGAAGATGAAGAATTGAATTTTGAAGAGGTAGAAAGTAAAATAGATGAATATGAGCATCTGAGTGAAAAGCAAAAGGAGAAATTTAAGGAGTTAGTATGGAAGTATAAAGAAATATTTAGAAAAAACCCTGGAAGAATTAATGTCTACTATCATAAATTAAAATTGACCAGTGAGGAACCATTTATAACAAGAACATATCCAATTCCATTAAAGCATAGAGAAAAAGTCAAAGATGAAGTTAATAGAATGCTGAGATTAGACATCATCCAAAAATCAGATAGCACCTACATAAATCCAATAGTACCAGTAATAAAAAGTAATGGGGATGTTAGACTTTGCATAGATGCCAGAAAATTAAATGAATATTTAATAAATGATTATGAATGTATGGAAACAATAGAAGTCATTTTGCAAAAATGTCAAAATGTAAAAGTAATGTCAAATTTAGATTTAGTAAGTAGTTTCTGGCAAATACCACTTCATCCCGATTCATATAAATATACAGCATTTTTACATCAGGGTAGGTGTTATGAATTCAAAGTCGTACCATTTGGATTGAAAACAAGCACAGCTGCATTAGTAAGAGGACTGGACTTTGTGTTAAATGGAATTGGAGAAAGAACCATTCAATTCGTAGATGATATTCTGCAAATATCAAATTCTTATGAACAACATCTGGAAGACTTAGAAGAAATCTTTCAAAGATTCAAGACACACAATTTAACAGTAAACCTGAGAAAATCAGAATTTTTCAAGAAGCAAGTTAAATTTCTAGGACACATTTTGAGTACGGAAGGAATAAAGCCGGATCCAGATAAAATCAGAGCTATTAAAGATTTTCCAAGACCAAAGAATATAAAACAGTTAAGAGGATTTTTAGGCACCATTAATTTCTACTCAAAATTCACAGATCGACACGCTCATGAAACAGTTCCATTGGTAGAACTGATTAAAAAAGGAATACCTTGGAAATGGGATGAAAGAAAGGAAGAGGCATTTAAAAGAACTAAAGATATATTCTGTGACACAGTGATTCTACACTATCCAGATCCCAAAAAGAAATACTACCTACAAACGGATGCAAGTGAATATGCTCTAGGAGCAGTCCTCTCACAGAAAAATGAAAAATTGGAAGATGAAGTAATATCTTTTGCATCTAGAACATTGAAGGGGGCAGAAATGTCCTATTTTACAACAGAAAAGGAATTACTTGCCATAGTTTGGGCATTAAAGAAATTCAGAACCTATTTATTGGGAGCAAAGATAGTGATTAGAACAGATCACAAAGCCCTTAACTTTTTGAAAACAAGTAAGTTATTAAATTCAAGGCTAACCAGATGGACGTTGTATATGCAAGACTATGATTTTGAAATAGAATATTATGAAGGAAAGAACAATGTAGTAGCCGATACATTAAGCAGAATAGAAAATAAAGAATATGATACGAAGAATAAAGAAAGTATTGTGATAAATTTGATAAAATCTACTTTCAATAAACAATTGATTAAGCAATTACAGAATTTTGCAGAGGAACAGAGAAATGATTTAAGATTAAAGGAAATAATGAATAATCTGAAAGAAAATAAAAATTATACAATTATCGAAGAAGTTTTATACAAAAAGGATAATGAAGACATAAAAGCATGTATACCAAATCATATCTTTGAAAATCTTGTGAAAGAGATTCACGAGACTTATGGACACATTGGTCCAAAGAAGAACTACTATCTAATGAAAGAAGACTTTCATTTTCCGAAGATGGCAAGGAAAATTAGACACGTTTTGGCATCTTGTGATAAATGCCAAAGGAATAAAGTTAGTAATAATACATTACATGCTGAAAGACAAGCTATAACACCTAGTAAACCTTCAGAAATCCTTTCAATAGATTATTTAGGTCCATTACCTACTGCAAAATTAGGATTCAAGTATATTTTAGTAACAATAGATGTTTTCAGTAAATTTACAAAATTGTATCCACTGAGAAAGGCTACTACGGTTGTGACAATTGATAAAATATTTAAAGATTACATTCCAAAATATGGAAAACCTGAGAAAATACTCAGTGACCAAGGCACACAGTTTACAAGTGCAAAATGGGCTGAGAAGTTAGAGAAAGAGAATATACAACTTATTTTAACATCCATTAGGCATCCACAAGCAAACCCAGTTGAAAGAGTAAACAGAGAAATAGCAAAATTTATGAGAATAATGTTAAAGGATAAGCACTCAGCTTGGTTAAATCATTTGCAGACAATAGAAGATTTAATTAATAGTATTCATCATGATATAACTGAGGAAACCCCTATGTATGTTCATTTAAAGAAACAGCCAGTGAGGATATGGCAGAAATGTTTCAAAATTAATGAAGAATTAAGGCCAAAAGTAAATTATGAAGAAAAATTAATGTTAGTGAATCAAAGAATCAGAAAGAGGGGTAAAATTAGATGTAACAAATATAATGAAAAGCATAAATTTACTATTTTAGAAAAAGGAGATTGGGTGTTAGTAAGAGCTTGTAACACATTTGATGCAATGGGAAAGAAACTTGCTAAATTTATGGCTCTATATGAAGGACCATATGAAATAAAAGATAAATTAGGAAAAGGAACTTATTTATTAATAAATCCTTAAAATGAAATGATACGTGGGAAATTCCACATTACAAATTTAAAAAAATATGTGAGGGATTCTGATATGAATTAAACTCAAACACTCATACTTACTTAAATACCTACATTTCCCTAATTACATACTTACCTATATATACATAAATTACATTCTTACCTACATACTTACCTATATACATAAATTACATACTTACCTATATACTTACCTATATACATAACTTATATACTTACCAATACATAATCACTTACCTGTTTGTTGTTGTTGTTGTATTTTCAGAATTGTATTCTTAAACAAGAGTAAGATTAAAAAGAAAAAAAAAACGGAATAATGGCAAAAGGTAGGCCGAGCTATCAGAGAAGGTTGGAGAGAAGAAGAAAAGAAAGAGAGGAGAAGGCAAGGAAGCAGAAAGAAGTAGATGAAGAGAAGGAAAGAAGAGAGCAAGAAGGAAAAGAACAGAAGGAAAGAAGAGAGCAAGAAGAAAAAGAAAAAATGAAGATAGAAGAAGAAAAAAAAGAAGAAAAGGAAAGGAAAGGAATGGAAGAGGAAAAGGAACAGGAATCAGAAAGAGGACAAAATAAGGAATGGAAGTTGATTAAAATAGAAAGGAAAGATATTGGAACGGTTATAAAGAGTTTGATGAAGGAAAAAGATGAAAGAGAATGGAAATTAGTACAGATGGAAGAATTAGCAGGAAGTAAGGAGTGGAAAGAAGAGAAAGAAAAATTGGACAGGGTGGAGAATTATTTGAGATTGAGACAGGAGTTGAAGGATTGGAAGATAAAGAAGGAAATGGAGAGAAGGATTAAAGAGAAAGAAGAAAAGAAAGAGAAATTAGAAAGGCGGATGGAAATTGGAAATGAAAAAGAAATAGAAATAGAAGAAGAAAAGATGAACAAGAAAGAAGGACAGAAGGAAAGTAAGGAAGACATTGGTAGACAGGAAAAGGAAATGAAAGATGAAGAAGAAAGTCAATTTTTTATTGAAGAAAGGAAGGTGAAAGGAAAGGATGAAGAATTGAGACAGGATAGAATAAAAGAAGAAGAAAGGAAGAGAAAAATAATAGAATTGTTTGGGGAAATCAGCAGTGAAGAAGAAAAAGAAAATAAGGTGCAGAAAACAGAAGAAAAAACAGGAACGAAAGGCGAAAAGGAAGATGAAGAAAGAATAAATAGAATAGAATTAAAGAAGAGGATGTGGGAAACAAAGATGGAGAAGAGACAGAGGATGAAGAGAGTAGAAATAGAAAAAAGGAAGAAAATAAAGGAAGAGGCAGAAAGAAGAATAGAGCTAGAAAGATTTAGATGTTTAAGATTTTGAAAATACACACATACACACATACATATATATATTCACTCACACATACATACATATATTTTTGTAAAAATTTATTTTATTTTATTTTTTGATTTTGATTTTGTTATTTAAAAATAGATATTTATT
>JABFQA010001417.1:0-13857 GCA_022817065.1 Probaryconus sp. ZL-2020 | reverse complement strand
CCACCTCCGTCCAACCCCTAAAAAATAAAAAAAAAAAAAAAAGAAGAAAAATCTGTCCACTGAAATTCAATCGTCGTAATTCTATTTTTGTTCACGGTTTCAGCTTACGAAAATTCCCAGACGTTATCAGGAAACACTGTCAGGATAATGAAAATTACTATGTTGAATTGTAATTGTTATTGACGTTTTATTTCTTTCGAAGTCATCGGAACAGGTGTTATTGAAACGACAGAAGTAAAATTGAATATCGTTTATAAAGTTACTCCGGCGTTCTTGACATACATTTTTCATTATTTCCACGACAATTTTTCACTCGGTTTTTCTTCCCTTGGATCCGGGGGAAACATATCATTCATCATTTATTTTGACAATGTAAACATTTTTGCTCTTATAACTTGTATAATTTTCGTTGAAAATGAAGGCTGATGAATATTTTAATAGAACACGAGTAATTTGTTAGACGTATTGTAATTGTAATGTCGATTGTTGCTTTTGCAATATTTTTCTGTCAGTTAATCCATTAGATTTGACGGACTGACTTTTACTGTTTGTTACAACGTGACGAGAAAGCTTGTTTTGGTCGAGTCACGTTGACACTGCTAAACTCTAACGGATTGGTCATTAGCGACACTAGAATAATGTACTGTCGCCCTAAAACACTTCATAAGATGAAACGTTCTTGTAACTTCACCGAATAAAAAGTTACATAAATATTTGAATTGACTTAACGTCACTTCATTAAAATAAAGTAGATCCTTTTTTTTTAGTGAACAAGAATTTTAATTTCTTTTGTTTTTCGTTATCTTTAAAAATTTTAGTAATCATTTTTTAAATTTAAGAATGATTTTTGATTTAATTCGAACAATAGATAAGTGTATAATTTCAGTTAACTTATCAAAACCGACCGCACTTTTTTTTATATTCTTTCTTACCTACTTTACGCCCCCTGACCCACACCTCCGCTTCATAAAATGACGAGAGAAGGTGAAAAAAGTTCAATGCGAGCATAAAATTGTTTTATTGCATTCAGTGAAGTATTTCTTCGGGACGAATAAAACTCTCTTTTGTAAAATGGAAAAACCTGTTTATCTGTAAATCAAACATAATGCTCTGCAGTCAAGTGGATTTCGCTCCGTCGCAATACACAGGAACATTTCTAGCGAGTTTGGAGAAAGTAGAGATAACATCACAATGATATTATCTCGAGATTTTTCTTTTAAATATTTGAAGTAGAGAATTTGTGTTATTACGTACATTATCAAATAATTATACACAAAAATTTACAGGTCTCTAAACAATTTTTATTAGTCGGTAATTAATTAATTTCTAACTCCACTGAATTTTTTGTTGCATCCAATAAAACAACAATCTTTCGAGTGTAAGTAATCAATCGATCTTTAAACGAATTAATTGGAATTGCAAAAAAAAATGTTTATACTCGTCCACTTTAGCGAGAATCAGAATTAACAATTATTTCAGTTTACACAGAGTTGAAAATGGTGTGATATTTTAATTGGACAATTTAGTCTCAAGATATATTCAAAGAAAAATTAAATTTTTTTTTTAATTAACAGCGATATTAATAATCAAAAGAAACAAATGTCGGTCATTAAAATGACGAGTGAAAATGTTTCATATTTTTACTGTCGTAAATATTGATATTTTTATATCGTTAGTTATGAATAAAAAATTGGCGAGTACGTATGATTGCTATTTACATCCGAAAAAGGTTCGATCAACTAGCCCACTTATAGTTGTAGGACTTTAGGCCGTCGGAGCAACGTACTTTGAAGCACGTGTACGCGATCAATAAAACAGACTAGTGTAATCTTTAAAATTAAAGTACACATCTGCATTATCGCAATGTCGTGCAAAATTATGTTTCCCATTTCCAGTAAAATCGAATCCAACGTTCTTTCTTTTTCCTTTCTTTTTCATTTCCCCGCAATCCAGCATTTTTTCAAAGCACATTTCTTTCCAAGCGGTCGCATTAATTATACTTTGACAACGACTGACATACCTTTTACTTTGACAGCTCAAAAAAATACATATTTATAACTTTTTCGCAATCGCGATGAATCATAAAGTAATGTACATTTTTTTTTTACGCTGAGATGAATTCCAGCAAAAGGGTGAAAATCCAATGTCTCTGTACACGCGTCTTTTCATTCACGAAATTTGCTTAGGCGATGTCGTGCAAACTCGTAATCCAGGTCAAGTAACTCAGGGTTGATGTAAAATTTTTACGATCCACGTTCACAGGTTTCTTGGCACTGGACATTTCACTTGTCCTTGATGAAAAAAAATGCTGCCCGAAATAAAGTGCTTTATGATTCGCTTGCGTTTATTCCACAAATATTATCTATGTTAAAAAAAATGTTTCGTGAATATTTCTTTACGACGTGTATTGCAAAAATATGACACGAAAAAAGGTTTTTCGTGCAAAACGTTCTGGAGTCTATTACTCTGCATTCGAGATCTTAATTTCTTGATATAATTATTTAATAATTTTTTTTTTTATTGTTCATTATGTATATTAATTAAAATCAAAATGGGAAAAACGTAAAATCGTACAATAAATGAAATGGAAATTTAATACAAAATTAAAAAAGGAATCGTTGTGGAAAAAGTGATATTTTTCGTGGCATTGAATGCGCGTATAGTAATAACGGTATTAATGGTTTGTATTATAAGTTCCAACTTATTCATGCAATATACCGTTTTACATTAAATCAACATGCAACATCGCATGCATTTCTCAGATGTGTTACTGCAATGTCATAGTGTCGAAAGTAGTACAGGAATAGGTTAAAATTAATAGCTTTTGTTTAATTTGTCGTTATTTAAATTCCAACAAAAACTCATACAAAACTAATTTAAATAAGCCTCCACTTTTAACCATAAAAGGATAACTGAAAAAAAAAAAATGTTTCCAAAATTTCAACCGATGGTTACAAAATTAATTTCATCGGATTCTATATGAAAAAAAAAAATCCTTCGCCAAATGTTGTTGAAATTATTGCGAATGATTTCGTTGAAACCCTGCCAGTTTTTCTGCACGGATTATTTTGCTAAAAGGAATGTAATTTTAATATTTCCTAGAGAAATTCATGACGTTATAAATATTGTAATTTTATAAGAATTTTTTTTTTGCATGACTTTTTTGCAGGAGATAGTAATACAGGGTTGCATAAACGCAGTATATACGAACACAGCGGGGTTGCAGTGTGCTCACAAAAGAGAGCACTATGCATCGCCACAGTAGTTTTCGCCATTCTTTTCGCCATATCACTTATCATTGCCTTTGCGGGACCACAAAACGGTAACACTTTACCCTACTTCTTTTTTGATACACTTAAAAAAATATGTGTAGTAATTATAACTGAAAATTTTCAGTTATATCATTCTGAATTATAGTAACTGTAATTTCAGTTGATGTAGCTGTGAAATAATTATATGAACTGTATTATCAATTATATTAACTGTAATGACAATTGACACTTTGCAACAACAAATTTCAGTCAGTAATTTCATCAACTATAAAGAACACATTCTTTTAACCATAAATAATAGTTGCACAAGCAATGTTGTAATTAATTCAACTGTAAATTAGAATTTCAATAGCTAACAAATTAGTTGAAATAATTCTCTAAATTCAATTACTGCAATTTATTATTTCAGTTACAAAACGTTCAGTTACAAATACTACAAATTTTGTTCAGTGTATCATAATAAAATTCATAAAAGAACTTCATATGAGAAAAAAATACCAAACATTTTTCAGACTGCCCTTGCGCCGGAGAGAAACCAGCTAATTTGGAAATCGAAGATGACGAAAGTGACGAACATCTCGCTACGAATGGAGAAGTCAGTTTGATGATAATAATAATAAAAATAATAACGACAATTGAACGTTTGTTTTTAATTCAATTTGTTTGAAGTTTAATCTGCCAGTTGAATGATTCATATTATTCCTTTGTTCAGGTATTTCCGTGGAACAGTATTAGATTACCAACGTTCGCGCATCCTACTAGGTATAATATCACAATCCATCCAAACCTCACTACCCTGGAAGTCAAAGGTGAAAAATTCTTTATCACTCCCTCAAAGAGAAATATTATTACCCTTTCAATCGAATGAAAAATAATCATCCTCTATTTCTTTTTCTTTCTATCTGCGAAACAAAGGTCAAGTAACAATCGAATTTTTCGTCGATCGAGATACCAATTTTATCGTCTTCCATAGTAAAAATTTGACAATAACTGAAAAAGTGAGTTCCATTCATTGTTAAGTTATTCCTTTGTTAAGCGTCCTTGTGGAAATGAAATCCGTTATAAAATCGAAAAGGAAGATCTCGCAATGGATTAACATAAAGATCATCGCATTACACAAGGGTTTTGTCTTTTACTGAAACAGGTTCGAATGAAAATGATATTACCGTAACTCCTTGCAGATGGTTCAAGATCGAAAAGGTCATCGATTAAAAATTGCCAAGTTGTTGGAGTATCCGCGACATCAACAGGTCTACCTGGAATTGGAGGAGAGTAAATTTCGTAAAAAAAGTAATTACACCGTTCACTTGAGATTCCTTTCGAGATTATCCACAGAATTAGAGGGATTTTATCTGAGCAACTACGTTACTGCCGAGGGTGAAAAAAGGTAAGGGCAAGCGAATGAGAGAAGAAGAAAGCAGTGAATCCTTTTCAATTAAGCCCCACGTATCTTGCTAATTCGATCTCATGAAATGGTAATGATATCCACGATTCAGGTACTTAGCAACTACGCACTTCGAGCCGACGTACGCCAGGAAGGCTTTCCCCTGCTTCGACGAGCCGCATTTTAAAGCGAAATTCAAAGTTTCCATATTCCGGGACAGATTTCATATATCCCTTTGCAATATGCCCGTCATGAATACGGAAGATGCTGGATTTTACATGGGAACCGGTCTCGTAAGTTTACATTCAATTTTACAACTTATTCGTACTGAAAATAAAATTAAATTGTGATATTAAATAAATCTTGTAGTTGTTTTAATTAAAAATTTAGTTGTATCAACCAAAAATTACATTGAGAAAAAAGTGATATGAATGATTACTATTTTCCATATCACTTTGGGGATATCTCCGGAAAATAAGAAATTTTGATATTAATAATAGTAAAATTTACTAGTAAAGTAATAAAATTTACATACAATATAATAAATTAAAAAAAAATTACTTTTGAAACAATCGACTTTCAGTCTCATTCAATTATACAATAAGTTGAAAGCCATTGTCTTATTGCATAGGCGAAACAAAATCAATATAAATAATATTGTTGTAATAATTAGATGAATTCATAAAAACAAGCCACGCGGAAATAAGTGACATATATTGTTGCACCTGTTGCTCGCACAACAGAGTTACCTAGCGGTTATGAAAGTTTCAAGAATAAGTAGGCTGGCGAATGAAATACAAAAGGGAGATAATCGATTTATCGTGTGCTATCGGTTACAGTTAAGGGATGACTTTTACGAGTCCGTCGAAATGTCAACCTATCTTGTGGCGTTTATCGTTTGTGACTTCAAGAGGATAGACGCTATGACCCTAAGAAACATTTCTGTCAGCGTATACGCACAAGAATCGATGCTATCGCAAGCCCGATATGCCCTCAACACAGCCATCCGAACGATGGACTATTTTGAGAACTTCTTCGGGGTTCATTATCCGCTGCCTAAGCAAGGTACTATTATCAATTTGATAGTCTACATTCGCCAAACATTAAGTGCTATCATTACCTTATAATTATGTTCAATTTTTTTTTAATAAAAAAAACATACATTTCAGTTAATATGAACTTGTGAAATCCCTTATGATTCTGATAATTTAGTTTTTGTTTTGTTACAAAATGTATAAGTGGTTAAATCCTTATGAAGAAGAATTTCGGTTATCGCGATAATTAACAGATTTTTTTTGTTCTTCAGTACGAATGATTATACCTTATCTCGTGCTTGCATTATGGAGATAAAACTTATAAATGTTATGTTTTATTGTAACGCAAATAATGGAAAGATTCGCGAAGGATCGTTAACATGTGGCAGCTTCCACACTGAAAAAAAAAAAAAAAAAAAAAAATTAACATACAAATTTACAATACAACAAACATTGAAGTAAAATAATAATGACGATGAATGTTAAACGGTAATATATATATATGGGGCTAAACAAAGAGTGAGACCTGTCATCAAGCATTGTTAAAAGCCTGTTGGGGTGATTTTCATGGGGGCCAAGGGGGCCGAGATGCTGCGGGGATTTATCGTACCGGGAAAGGTGGTTTATCGTAGCATGACGGCACACCCACGCGAGTCAGCCCCTTTTCATCCGCTCGTGCTTAACGCAAGGCAAACTCCGCGCTAACATTCCAAACGGCGTGCTCCGCTGACTGTAGACGTGAGACGAACAATGGCACATCTGGTGCCACCACCTCGCTTCGACGGTCGCGCTCAATGAGACAAGTCCAAGAAAATGGGAAAAAAAAAAAGAAAATAACGACAAATGAACAAGAAAGAATGGATTCGTTATACATCGACACACACACACACACGTTCAACCATTTCGACCGCCTTCATAAACGCGGTAATCATCAAATATTTTCTATGAAAAGAAAAGCCAACAATATTTTGCCCGAAGTATTCGTTTTGATTGGAAATTCGGATTTTCCAACGACGAGGATGAAAAGATTTGTTTGCATTTAAAATTGGGAGTTCTTTTTGATAATGTTTCATTTATTTATTGGGATGATAAATTAACGGGGAAAAAAGGTTTTCAGCTTACAGAAGATAAAAAGCGCATCGATTTGGTTGGATAAAAATCAAGGATGAACCAAAAAAAAAAGAAATAATAGCCCTCAGACAAGCACGGATTTATCAACGAATTAGCCACTTCCGCGGGCACATTGTCAGCATTTTATACTTGTTTGCACAATTCCCTTCGCACTTTTTTCTTGGAAAGATACGCTCCGAACTTTTTGACCAAATGTTTTAGGGGGACACACCATCGTAAAGAGCATCGCATTTAATAACGTTATTGATGCATACGAATGCACGCTGCATTTATTTTATTGTCGGTTATTGATGGATTTTTTTTTTTCTTCCCTCCGATATGATCATTCGAATCCGAGCAAATAATTTCATATACTGCTGATTTGCATTACTAAATCTAACGTCATTTCATTTTCACAGTAGAAGTTTGTTAAACTTTTTTTTCTTTTCTTTTTTTTTTTTTTTTTTACCTAAAACAAAAAGTAGTCGATGTTTGTACCAAAGGTGCTTAGAATTTAAATGAAGTAACTAACAGTCAATTAGATGATCATAAAAATTCTTTGCATGTTTGATAATGGTATTCGCAGGTCGTTAAGACGACAGTGAATTAAATCAGCATCTCGTTGTTGGCCCGTCCCGGTGCAATAAAGTTAATGGAGAATAGCTCCTGAGGATGGATGACGATTTTCAGGTTGCATTATATATGCGAACCGCCCATTGCGTGTCGCGATCACACACACATACAAATCCAAGTGCGTTCACGTGCGACTAACGCATATGGGGACATTAGCTACCCCATTACGCGTTTTATTCACACGTGCGTTCCTCTTCTTATTCATTGTAGAACTTATTCGCTGTGTCTGCGAGTTAAATCTGTCTCTGCCCAAAGTATTCATGAGGTCTATTAGTATCATTTGTATTATTGCAATTCTTTAGCTTCTAAGGGATTTAAAGAGCTTTAAAAGTATTACAATTTTTTTATGATGATACTGGTAAATGAATATTGGTAATCATTAATAGCATTTTCCATTTTGTAATTGAAATATCTCAATATCAAAGTGGAAAACCACTTTCCAGTTAGACAGACGTTGTTTCTGAAATTTTGCCAAATTTCCATTGAGGATTTATATTTTCGTTATCTACATTTTTAAACAATTCTGAGATTTTTGAGCTTTTGCAAATACTACCTTAATAGATGTCGAGAAAACCGAATTTGATTTGGTTCTGTTCTCATGAAAAATAATAAGTTATCTAATGTAGCCCCATGCATGGATAATATGATTTTGTAGCCGGAGTTGAATGCATGGTAAATGGCTGTCGTTGGGCGCGAGCGACTTTTCGACAGATATTTATTATGCGTTTGCCAAATGCTACCGAATGTTTGGAATATTGATATCGATCTCACTTCGAAGGCTTGACCTTCGCGAACGCATGACATTACCCAACGAAAGCAGATGCGTAAATGGGGTAAGTCTGCGGCATAAATTCGAATCCATTCATTATTATAATATGGGGTTGGTCCGATTTATGATCATCATCCTTTTTCGAAATTTTCGACACACATATTATGGCCTTTATTGCCTAATCATTTCATTCCATTTCATACAAATGTTGACTTCAGTTCACCCCAGAGATATTATAGTTTCTGCATACTTTTGACAGCAATTGCTAAAATGCCAAAAAGTTTTAATCTTTTATTTTTGTTTGTTTTGTTAAGAGAAAGAGAAATTGTGTTAAACAATTAAAGTAATTTTTGCGCGTCTATGTATGCTTTGTTAAAATCATCATCAGGCTTATAATAAAAAAAAGTAACGGTATCCTCTGTATTACTAATTTATCTTTCAATTACGTACTCTTTCTTATGTAGACACATTTATGGCAAGCTATTCAAGATGACTAAGGAGCTATTTCGGGTTAACGATGCGTACGACAGATTTTTATGGGGATTCAGGTTTATGCAAAATTCTAGGCCATCTGTTGTCATAATACACAAAGTACCATGACCATCACGGATGTCAGGTGGAAAATCTAATGTCATTTGTGCGCGCTAACGGTGCATAATTCCACTTTTGTAATGTTTAATAGAAAAAGTCAGATCATGACTTTTTGTATTAATTTATATTAATTATATGAAAAAATTATTGCAAAAATAAAAGAGAATTATTGTTGGTTTTGTTAGTTTTGTTAGTTTTTAGCAAGTGTATAAATTAAGACACTTTTTGTATTAATTTATATTAATTATGAAAAAATTATTGCAAAAATAAAAGAGAATTATTGTTATTTTCAATGCACTCTGCAAAGTTGAACAACATATACATTTGGAAAAGTTTAAAAACTGCAAATAAAACAAGTGTACAAAAATCATACTCAATGCAAACATTTAATCCGTAAAATTTTTTAACGGCTATCAAACTGTACCTTGTGCAATCTGCAAATAAATGCGAAAAAAATAGTTAAACTTGTTTATGTAAATTAAATTTCTAAACAAGGTCTATTGGGCTAAATTATTTTTGCGTTTTGTTTGTACATTTAAACGAAACAAACAAAAAAACTGTTTAAATAAAAAAAAACTTAAACTAAACATAAGAGAAAAAATTAAATTACATTTCCGACGGCACGGTGACGTTTTTACAAGCGAGCCTAGTTTGACTGTAAAATCGCGAGTATACATTTACTCGGCAAATGTTGTCAGATTGGTAAAATGTTTGTTCCAATGTGCATCAGAGAATATATAAATCCGAAAGACCTTTCTCGCCTAATTTAAGTTCATAAATCCGCTTAACGAATAAACGATCAAGACCATTTTTATAGGAGTCGTAAAAAAAATCTATACCACGGACAGTGTTAAAATAAGAAAATAAGAAATTTTCAAATATTTCACATATCAAATTTTACTATTATTAATATCAAAATTTCTCATTTTCCGGAGATATCCCCAAAGTGACATGAAAAATAGTTATTTTTCATATAACTTTGGTAATTTGCCATACAATTTTTTTCTCAGTGTATTGATTGGGATGTGAGAGTTTGGTTTCTTCAAAAATGACATTTTGTCTTTAACGCCTATTAGTCCCCAAAAAAATTCAGTACAAAAACTTGTCTCACGAAAGTGAGAAAATGAAGAAAAGCAACGGGGGGCCAACATTGTAATCCACGTGAAGGTGGATGAAGAAGTCAAAGGTGCAGAAGCGTCAGACCAAGTGGCGCAAAGGAAGAGCCCCCTGATCCCTCTCGATAGCAGTTTCTTTGTTTCGGATTTTTCCTCATACGTGCGCCCTTGCCCTTCCGCCCCCTCGTGGCCCCGGTATCATCCCCCTTTCGCACACTCGCAAGCCGGACTTTTTTTTCTTCCCTCTCTGGGGACTGCCTTGTGTCAGCGGTGCCTCTCTTTCATCTCGCCGATAATAACATACGCCATGTTGCGTAGGCGTACGAGCTTTCCGCCAATCGGCACGCGACCCCGCGGGGGTGGCGGCCGCACCCCACCCAATAGTTACCGCGGACACCCTTCTGCGCCCCAGTCCTTATCCCACCCCCTGTCTGGATAGTCACGTGCGCACGAGCAACATGCTGCGATTATTTTCAAACGCTGTAACACTCAGTCTGTCGCGACAGTATTACCGCGACAGTATGTGCATCTCGATGTACAAACCTTTTACCATGCTTTAGAATAACAGAAGTCAATTCGTTTCAATTAAGCAACCCCTTTCTCTAAGTCAAAGGATCTAGTCGACAAAGAAATATTTATGTAAATAATTTTTACTGTGCTAAAGATTTTTATTTCATTGATATTTTTGTGTGCGTACGTGTGCGTTTGTTAATTGGTTTGCCTAAGGAAATTCTGACGACTGTGACAGTGAATTACAATATGTGATATTTCTGTGAAATAAGTTGGACTGATTTTGAAATTGAAATGAAAAATTGAAACCTTTTTCTGAATGTTAATTTTAGATGATTAGTGTTGGTTTGAGGGAAGCAGTTAATAAATTTTTTAACAGTTCCTTTTTCTCCCTGACAATAAGAGTTTAAAAATAAAAGGAAATACTTATTATCCCGAGGAATGTATCGAAGCGAAGTTTTGACACCTCCACAGAGCAGTCCGGAATCTCGTAGGGATTCGACTGCAACGAATCCTGTACATAAAATGCACATTTTCGATCACCCTGCTAGGGAGTTAGGTTTACCTGCCACTATTCCGGATATTTTATATTGTGAGTAATTCTATCTGAACACTATAACTAAAGGACATTACTGCATTTCGTTTCAAAGTTCGAGAAATAGAGTACAAATTGGAATTATACTATCGGGAATAAAAAAATTCTGTCTGACATATTTTAATGTTGTACTACTGAAATATCAAGTTGATGCATTTATTCTTACGAAATGAAACTTCTCATTAATTTTTTATGATTAATAATATAAATAAAAGCAAAATATATCGAAGCTTTGATAACAATGAATTTTCTTTATATTCCTTATTTTCGTCCCTAGGGAGCATTTTCGTCACCGTTCGCTTTGGAGGGAGGGAAAATAGCAAAACTCCCTTGTAATAAGCTTAAAATATACTAAAAAATAAATTATACTTATGTTTCAGCTTCGATACCAAAGTGTGGTGGATGTCAGGAAGCTATTCTAGATAGGTACGTTCTCAGGGTTTTAGAAAGGTGTTGGCACGCAAGATGCCTGACGTGTCGAGACTGTGGTGCTAGATTAACAGACAAGTGTTATGCCCGAAATGGTCACGTCTTTTGCAAAGACGACTTTTTCAAGTAAGCATCAATTTTATTTCCTAACTTTTTAAAACAAAGTAAAAAAAAAATCATACCAATAATTTATATTTTAAATCGAACACTATTAACTTTGGACGATCATCAAACTTTTACTAAGGGACTTGTGTGAAATATTTTTTTAAGTTAATTCTCATTCAGTAGATTCTTTGATATGAAATCAGACTCTAGAAATACTCGAGAAAAAAGAAGATAATTTTTAGAATCTAATTGAATTGAAATTGACTTGAATCGGTTAGACTTAATTGAATCAGACAATTTATCATCCTTTTCGTGAAATTGATTAAAGATTTTTTTTTTGTTTTTTAATCACACCTTCAATTTTCAACTTGATGATAAAATTTCAGTGGCAAGTATAAGTTTGAACATTTTTCTGCCAACTGAAAGCCATTGGAAATATTACTTTGAAAATTCAAAGAAGACACTCTGCTTTTAGTAGACGACATTATTGATTACAGAGTGATCGTCCACCCTTCGTTTGTTCCCAAGAATAAGACGCCATATTTCTTTTTCTTATTCGTTCTTACATACTTTTTCCTGCGACGGAACCAAATCGAAGTATTCTTACCCTCTTCCATTCTTACCCTTCATAAAAATATCCATAAGTCGTCTGTTATCATTTGTATCTGAATTCATATATATATCATACAAGATGAAAGTTATGATTCCATGAAATAGAAGATGAACCATTTTTTATCAATTTTTGGTCAACATGTTTTTTCTTTCAATAATGTAGAAGAAAAGAGTAAAAGAAAATTATAATTGACAAATCATCAATAATATATAATTAAAAACTGTTCAATCTGTAATAGTCATGAATAAAAATGACTTAAAAAAATGTCATTCGAAACACTTTCATTGACTCAAACAAGTGAAAGATATGAAAAAAAAAAAAAAAAAAAAAAAAAAAAAAAAAGAGCAAAACAGATAAAGATGAAAACTCAATGCATGAACAAATCCTGAAATATAAAGATTTATGTGGGAATGTAATGTGAAGATGTTGCGTGCTGTTGGTGTGGCAGGCGGTTCGGGACAAAATGCGCTGGCTGTGGGGACGGGTTGGCACCTTCGCAGGTGGTGCGCAGGGCCCAGGAATTAGTCTATCATCTTGGATGTTTCTCCTGCGCCATGTGTTCAAGACAGCTCGACACCGGGGACGAATTCTATCTATTGGAAGACAGGAAGTTAGTCTGCAAACCAGATTACGAGCAAGCTAAAGCCAAAGGTTCCATTCAGTATTTTAATATTTGCCCCAATCATATTCTAATCTAATTGGTAACATTAGTTACGATAAGAAAATATTTGACAATCCTTTTGAATTGAATTGAATTGAATCATTTTTGAATTTTACTATCATAAAATCCGTTTTCCAGAACTCGCTGATGGTGGAAGTATGGATGGAGATCAACCAAATAAACGACCACGAACGACCATAACGGCGAAGCAGCTGGAAACATTGAAACTAGCATATAACAATAGTCCAAAACCAGCAAGACATGTTCGTGAACAACTATCACAAGATACGGGTCTAGATATGCGTGTAGTTCAAGTCTGGTTTCAAAATAGGTAAGTTTGATAATAACTTTATATTACTGTGCGAATTGCAAATAAAAAATAGATCTATTTATTTATTATCTTTTAGATCTTTACTATCGGTGTTATTAAAATTTTGTATCTCATATTTTATGCACTGAGTCTACAAACAGTTTTGGTACTTTTTAATATCTAACTTTTTTCAATGTAAATGAAACACTGAGAGAAAAAATAATTACTGAATGGTGCAACTAATCTACTATTCATTTGTCTATTTTTTTTTTTTTCTATAGAAAATTTGTTTTCTTTTTTTTTCTATTCATTTTTCTGAATAATAACTATTCATTCTTCTCTCAGTGAACATTTCTAAAATAATGACAAAATAATTATCAATTGAACAATTATCGTTATGAACGAAATACCATTAAGGAATTGAACGAAATTGGTAAAATTTTCAAAATTATCATTATCAGCGTGGCATAGTTAATGATAGAATCGAAATTTAAAATTGTACAAATAGCAATTACTCGAGAGTTAGAGCATAGAAATGTGAGAATCACTGTTTTCATCTCAACTGCAAGCACATGAATTTCTGGAAGCACTTTAGTTTAAATGATACCACAGTTATTCGAATGGCTTCACCAACTAGATAGTTCGAATCCTTATAAATAACGTAACATCAGTTGTTACGCACAAATTTAACGCTAATAAAAAGCAAATAGTCGAATCAGAATTAAA
>JABFQA010001416.1:0-13858 GCA_022817065.1 Probaryconus sp. ZL-2020 | reverse complement strand
GTCTGTTTGAAAAAATATTCAGAATATATTGGAACAATAGGATGGTTTATGGAGAAAAACATTGTGTTCCTCATTAACGACTCGCCCCTAATCAAAATCTATGTAAATTAAAAAAAAAATAAGGAATAATGAATACATATCTAATAAAAGTTATTATTTTCAAATATACTAATTTTTTTATAAATATAAGAGAATATATGTATGTAGGTAGTGGCGTCCGCGGCGTATGTAGAAGAGTGATTGCTTATGCAAAGCTCACTTGCGTGCATGTAGAATATAACACGTCTATAAATATATTTAATATTCCTTTTACACGTAAAAATTCTCATTATCTATATGTACAATTCCGTGCGTATAAGGAACGAGACCAAAAGCCTATCCTTCGCCAAAGATATTACCCCTGACAGATTCCCATCCACCGTGCACAACAAGGTATTAAGCTGTTCCTTGACATAGAGGAGGCGTTCAACCGCAAGCTCAGATCAACGATCAACGATCAAAGATAGTGAGGATCGACACGGATTTCCGGAGAGTCTGACGATGTGGACCATGGGCACTCTGAAAAAAAGATACTGACAACGGAGTGGCTAGGCCACCAAGTCAGAGGATAAGTCAATGAAGGATGCCCACAGAGATCTTGTCTGCTCTGTTGTGAAGTCTGGTAGTTGACAGTTTGCGGAAAAGTTGGTGGATCTCGTGCAAGACCATTTGGATCTGCTTGGATAGTTAGGCAACACTAAAGGCACTGGATAGCCTGATGCTGAGATCCAAACTAGTGAGCAAAACCTTGGAGTGGTTAGATAAGGTGGCTAGGGTGAACAAGCTCACTCTCACATGGATTCCGGGGCACTCCGGGTAGCATGGAAATGAGAGAGTGGACAGACAGGCTGGCTAGGAGGACAACAGAATGTGAGCCTATAATCCAGGATGTGGGGATTCTGATTCAGGAATGGAAATATAGATTTGGAAGAGCTACAGAAAATCTTCGCCTAACGGAATGAACCAATTGCAGAGGCTGCTAAAAACCAAGCTGCAAAAATGAGCAGGGGGGAACTGAGAACGGCCATAGAAGTTCTTACAGGACACGGCAATCTCAGGAAGCACACTTTTATAAAAAAGCGCCTTGGATCGTCTTTGTGTGAAAAATGTGAGGAAGCCAGAAAGGAGATGTCGGTACACTTCCTCCGTGAAGGTGCCGCTACCAGAAGAAATCAGGGACCTAGACATGAAGCAGTTGGTAGGCTTCTGTCTAGCGGCAGGGTATCCCGATGCCCCCCTGGGATAGTAGCAGGGGATAGATTAAAAAGACCAATAGGTCAAGTGCTCTGAATCTTAGGGCCCGCTAGGTTTATTATTATTATTATTATTATTATTATTATTATTATTATTATATGTATGTAAAATTGCGTGTGTATAAGGAACGAGGCCAAAAATCTAGCCTTTGCCGAAATGTCACTCGTGCCAGATTCCCGTCCACCGTTTGCAACGCGGCGTTTAACTTGCCATTTGTGCGAGTGACTTCAGAGCGATTAGCGACTACCAACATTTTTAAGGTCCACAAATCAATTTCTCATCGCTTTCCGGAAACCGTGCACCCTCTCAAACCGTCATCTCCCAACCCCAACCGAACGACGATATCCGATGCGTCAATCAGCTCGTGGCCGCCACCACCTCACTATTGAATGAGACCCCCGGCACGTATGGCATGGCCGCAGCCTTCGGGTATCAGCTCTTCAAGGAATTTCCTCATAGAAGTTTTGAGTTTAGTTATTCAGGGTATAGGTGTTGTCCTCCACATACACACTTACAAGATATATCAATTAGAGCGACGTTCCAGTATCGTCGTCTCAGTAAAGCGAGGTATTGAGAAAAGTACAATTTTTTTACATACAAGAAAATACAATATTTTATTATATACATATATATATACACTTGTACATAAATATACATTTGTAAAATTACATACGTATATAAACGTACATTCATATCAACTAACAAGGCTGTACTATGAACACCTTCCTTAAACATTGCGGAAATGTTGCCTAAATAATGACGCTCAAGTTAGTAGATTGGGATCCAGCAGGCTCAAGTAAAAAAAAAAAAGGATTATCAAATTTATTTAAGCAAGCAGAAAATGACGAATTTAACTAAGAAAATAAAGGAGTCTTTTACACGCGTATTGATTTTTTTGCTTAATCTATAAATTTGTTACAATTTACTTTTCTTTCTTCTAACTTGAGCTTCATACTTAAATATCATCTTTAAAATCATCATCAATTACTTTTGCGGCCGTAATGAATTTATTATCCACAATAAAAAAAAAAAGTTCATTTTAATATACAATTAAACTAAATGGCGGTTTACAAACATTATCAAGTTGTATATTAAATTGCTTGATCTCAAAATTTAACTTTATACTTAGCAAAAACTTAATTTTGTATTTTACGGCTGTCACTTTAGAATTAATTAACAAGTACATACAAACGATATTTCAAACGAATATCCATTCTCATAAAATAAAAGCTAATAACTAAGTTTAAAATTAATAAATTGGTATTATGATTTTTCTTTTTAATTATCAGTGTATCAATGGGTCGTATACAAACAAAAAAATTGTGTTTTATAATGCAGTTGTCTGTTATTTTTCGTAAAACATAATTCAGCAATTATATTTGCTAATGGCATTAGCTTCTACTATTGATATCAAAAAATATCTTGAAAAATATATTCTATGCACAAAATAAAAACTGTCAAAACTAATATAGAAATTGAATGGATATACGTTAAATAATTGTTTATTTAATTTTTATAATTAATACAATAATACATGTTCCATTGTTGTGAAAAAAAAAAAAAAACATTGTAACTCAACTTAATATATTCAACAAATAATTAGGCTGAGGAGTGAAAGCTTAAATAATATAAACGATAAAAAAAATATATACTATGGTTTATCGTGATATTTGGTAAGTAGCAAATAATTAAAAAGTCCTAGAACAGTGTAAAATCTATTTACGTCAGGAGATTACCTTCATTGAAGAGACTGTATGTTGAGAACGAAGTCAACTCCAGCCCTTAGAAGCGGCAGCCTCTCGTCTTAGCTGACCGAGTCTAGTTTTCAGCCTAAGCTGTCTTGCTCGAAGCAAACCGATTTGCTCCTCGCTCTCATCGTACGTAACTTGCAATGCTTTTACAAATGCGGTGGATTGTCGCAAAATCTCAACCTTGGCAGCCTTCTCGTGATGTTCTATGGCCGGTACCTGGAGTCGCAGGTGCTCAAAGTGAGATTTAAGTTGCGACCGTCTTGTTCTTTCCATGTTATTGTGCGTGCTACGTCTTTCGGAATCTGTTTCAGAATCGTCTTGGTTCTTGCCATATCTACCTGCTGTAGATTTTTTGTTGTATGTACGTTTAGCAGTCTTAGGTTTTTTTGTTGTCGTTACAGTTTTCATTTCAGCAACATTGGCGTTGCGTTTTCTGCTCGTTGATCCGGGCGGTCGTCCGCGTCTGCCAGGCACTTTGGTCTTCTCTCGCAATGCAGTATCCATCATGCGTTGATACTGCTGCTGCGTGGAAGATTGCGGGTACGTCGGTAAAGCTGCTGCTGGTCTGCTTGGTTTCTCAAAAGTCACCACGTCTATTTCCTCCTCTGTAATCAAACGTTAAAGTTCTTTTATTAATTTTTAAAGCTACACCAACATTGAGTATTATTTCGTTTCTTCCTATGAGTACACTAGGAATAATTGTCGCAAAATTAACGACACACATTCGACATTCGAATTGCATTATCGCATTACTGAAAGCACGGAATCATTGTTTTGTTGAAAATTATGTAACAGATTAATTGATTAAGTAATAAATCAAGTAATTTGTGTAACGCCGTTACACATACACACTCTCAGAGTTGTGCGGTCGCAAAAGATAGGTTCCTTTCTCGTTTATCAACAACAAAAATGACTACTATCAATCCGATGCTTTATGTCGTAGCTAATTCGTTCAACTTTGTACGTCGATAAAAATGGATATAACGTATCAGTGGTAGATTAAAAATGCCAACAACGTAACACCGCACATAATTAAACTCTTATTTCGTAATGGCTAACATTTAGCCGCTATAATTTGTCCAACGTTTTCTCTCGGGGCGATATAACAAATTTTAATAATAACATTTATGTTTTTTTAATGATTCAAAGTAATGATTTTTTGTGGAATAATTACAATGTCTGAAGAATCAACGATGATAGATTTTAAAGATGAATTATGGAGAAGTGAAAAAAAATGGACAACGAACAGGTGATATCTTTCTTCCGGCGATTACGTCGAAAATAGGCGATGATCAATGACATTCGACATTTGATATCCCCCTTTGCCTTTCTCGTGGCTAATTGAACGTGCACCAGCGGCAAACGCGTGCAAGCGTCTTCCCGCCTTTCATCGCCTGGATCCAGTTGCGTTTAGCGTCGCGATTTTCCGGCTATCGAGTTCGCGACGTAAGAGCCTTGTACGTTGCGTGTCTCCGTTTTTCCAGAAAGCGGAGATCGCGTCACTCGAGAAATTTGCGTCAAATTGTAAACGTCAAAGATATAATTTCCCCGGGACTGTCGTGAAACGCGCAATTATATTTAATGCGCGAATGGGAAATCGCGACTTTTGCATTCCGCGTTCACTCGCTCGCCGACGATCAAATTTCTATTCCCCTTAAGAAGCGGGGAAAAAAAAAAATTGAAGACAAAAAGTAAACAAAATAATATATAACGAATGAATGGTCGTTTAAAGCAGCGAATGAATCGCGTTATGTAATCGTCACCTTTTTACAACTGCTTTGGAGTCAATGATTCTGACTTCCATCAAAATGAGAATTGGCTATTCATTATTCCATTGCACTTTTTCCGTTGATAGTGCATTGTGTAATGATTTTTCCAGTTTTGAAAAGGCATTTTATAGCGGCAGTCAAATATCACATGTTTGTTATTAGTCATTGGTTATTCATTAAAACTGCTTACATTGTTTTCTGAAAACAGAAATTTCCCACAAACAAGCGTTTATTTGAATATCTTTTCACTGATTATTGAAACATCGAAGTGGTTTTTGAATAACTGTTATAGTTTGATCTTTGTCACCTGCTTTTTTTTTTTCTTTTCTGACTTTCTATGACTAGTAGAATTGTCTAAGAAAGATAGTCGATGTTGAATTTTTGAATAATTAAACTAAAAGGAAGAATGTGAAATGGCGGTTCAGGATTTGTCTAAGAATGAATTTGACGAAAAAGCGAAAACGGAAGCGGAAATCAGAGCATCGCTCTGGTGGAACGAGGAAGGCTCTGTCAAATGGAGCGCGGTGAGAAATAGAAGCTAAGCGTCGCGACCGCCGTCGCGTACCTTCGAACCAGACGTCTGCTAAGACCATTGGATTATTGCCAACGGTGCAAGAAAAAGTCTTATAATTCTAATAATAAGCCGCACAAAATCTGGGTTCATCGATCCTTTCCTTAACAATTTTTTTTTTTTTCCTCGGCCTACGAGATATCTCCAATCCAAAATTTTCAGAAATTATTTCTGACCGTCGTGTCTTAATGATGATAATTTGTAACGAAAAAATTGTATAATTTGGTTAAGATCATTTCTAAAAATTTTCGAAATAAAACTGGGAGACAATGACTGAAATGCGATGTCCCGAAACGGCGATGATATTAATCTCGTTCTTCTTTGGGCGTTCTTTCGGGACTTTGGTATACCGGAAATATTCGGTCACCGTTTAAATGAGCGTGTAGTTTTAAATGCCGCCAATGAATTCTACTCTCACCATCAAAGATCTTTGATCTAACTATTTTTATACGAATCTCGCGACAATTAACGACTCAAAGTGTGTCCTGAAATTTATTTTATGCCCCCTCGAAATATACTCGTAAAGCTGTTTCATTGTCAGTGACAGCGGAAACAGGTTGAAAGTCATATTTACAAATTGACGCGCGATTGCAAAAGTAACAAATGACTCGAGTTGGATTTCTGATTTCACATTCGACGTCATTTCCGGCGACTCAATCTGCGAGGCGTTTTATTTCGCATAATACGCCCACATTTAAAGATCGAATGCAACTTTAAACATACATTTCCAAGTAATTTTATATATCAAGATAAATTATCTTCGCCATAAAGCCTTTGGAAAATAAATGTTTTTTAAAGTATCTAAGAAAAATCATACGACGTTATTTCTGTAGAATAATTCTTAAAGCATATCATTCGGTAAATGTTTATCTCTGAAGGATCTTTAACGAAACAAAGATTTGCACCCCGCAATTTTTTGCAAAGCGAGTATCACACGTGGTGAATTCGAACGAGTGAGCGGAGTGAAGTACTCCTGATAGAATACGCGGGACGAGACGAAGAGAGCGAGCGAAGGAGAGGAATGAGAGAACGCCGCGACTCGTAACAGCACGTGCATCCGCGTAACAACGACCTTGGCAAGCCGCTATTCTACGTCTTTCTCACTCTTTTTACCGGCGCTCGCTGATCTCATTCATTTCCCTATCTTTCTACGTCCAGATCGACTATCTTTTTCAACAAACTTTCGCGCCAAAAATCTTAATTACATATATATTTCCCTATATCCAAATAAACCTGAACAAAGTAACAAAGTTCCTTCCGATAAATTAGTTCCTTTTTGCAAATTGTTCACTCTTTATCGTAAAAACATTTTTCCATTTCCATTTTTTTATTAAATTTCACGTGATCCTGATCTTCTGTAAAAACAGAATCGCTGTATTCAATAATTATCTCCTCGTTTTGCAATTCCTCGTATAAACTGTGAAGCGCGAGATAATTTCGGCAGCCGAGTTAAATATAAACACGTATAATTATCATTACGTAACGCCGTAACGTGCAACGTTCGTCTTTATATCACTTTTTATCGGCCTAACTAAACTTAACTCGTCGCAAACTCTTGTTACTTTTTTACTTGCAAAGTAATACCAAAAATGGGTCATCGAAGCAGTGGGACTTTTGACGCTGCTCGCGATACCGAGTGATCGTTGAAACCGGAAAGGTCTTCGAACGTCCATGACCTGCGACGACGATACGCATAAACGCCCCGACAATTACGTCACAAGACAAATTAATCCGCAACGCGTTAATGTGCGATACTTTGCAATTGTTTCCAATCTAAGACGATTTCGTGTTGTATCGTTTTCAATATTGCCCACTGAAATCGCGAAACATTTGAGATCGTGAAACAAGGATCGTAAGGAAAAAAATTTAAGGACATCAGTCTCGATTTTCGAAGCTCCCTGGAATTCTTGCAATGTTTGAATATATTGAGCGCACCGTTTGGTTTGGAACTCACCGTAACCACGGTCTTTCGAGTACACGAATTCCGGAGTTTCGGTAGTTAAGAGATTTCAAGTCGACCCGGCTCGGTTGCTTTGCTTTGTAAACCGAAGCCATAAATCTCGCCCGACTTCGTTCAAACCCTTTGAATGGTCGCCATCGACAGTTTAATCCAATTTCAAGACGCCCTACATTTAAATTTGTATTACAACTCTTAACTCGTGTTTAACATTTTCATATTACACTAAAGCCCATTTCTTTATCGCAATAACGACACGCGCAAAGTTGTTTTCTGCTTTAGCAACTCATCGTAATCTTTAGCAGCCAAAAGAAAAGGCGTCGTCGATCCTTTTGATGGTTTACGAAACAACGCGCAGCTCCCAAATGACTTGAGCTAACAAAGAATCCTTTTTCTTTTTCGCTAACAAAAGTCAAGTGCTACTTGAAACATGTATTGACTAACATTTTTAAAAATTTCGCGCGGCAACTTTGATTCTCCTAAAAGTTAAGAAGAAAAACAAAAAGTAGCTTTTTCTGCGCAGACTTATTTGCTTGGAACATATTGGAATTGAAATGATTTCGTGAAAGGAAAACAAAGCGCGGGGACTTCTCTTTACGACATTTTCACGCCGTTAAAAATGATGTACGAGGTTTAGCGAGCTTGAATAATAGAAGGCATAGGTTTCGGATATAAAAACGCGAGCCGCGCATCTGCTCGAAGAAGACTAAGCCTCGGTCTATGGTTTCTGTCGTCCCTTGTTCGTGCGAGCAGTTCTTCATCGAGCCGCGCGCTCATCCTAAAGTAATGGTAGATCGCTCGCGGGAAAAGAGAACTTACCGAGGGATATCTTAGAGAAGGCCCGTGACCAACTGGCATTTTCCGTGGCACTCGGTTGCGCCAAAGAAGGGGACGAGGACGAGGACGAGGTCGAAGACGAGACGAGAGGCTCTCAACCTCGCTCACGATACATATGCCAATTCATTACAGAAATACTCTTTGCTATTAAATCAACAATGCTTCATTCATTATTATTAAACACGTTTTGTTCAATATCCTTTTTTTTCATTATTAAATAAACTTTTATAAGTAATAAGTAAAGAGATATCTTCAATATCTAAAACCGATGATTATTGATTAAATCTTCACTGATGATTATCACTGACAAATTGAAGATAACTTAACAAAATCATCGGTGAAGATAATTTTAAAAATTATCGAATGTTGATCATATTTCTGTTCTTTAGGGAATGTTGAACTTCACATACATAATTATATTGCATGAATAACAGTTTCATTCGCTTTCATAATAATATGGATTGTTCTAATTGACAATTTGTATAGTTAATTTTGCAAAAAACATTTTTGCCTTTAATTGAAATGCATCAGGCCTTTAACATTGATAAAGTAAATTCGTGATCAGTGGCATGTGAAATTCGAATAAGTTGAAATGAAATATGGATATCTTTATTAATGAAAAGGTGAGTTATTTCCACGAGTCGTTTTTGTTACTCGAAGCCGTGCCATTAACTCGAGAAATGCACTTGCAAATTTACGGCGAAACATGTTGCGCGCATACGTATGCGTAGGTAAGGGTGTGGGAGTACTTGATTCAGACACCGTTCCACGTCACTGACTCCGGAACAATGAGTTTTACGACTCTCGTACAAGACGTTCCGTTAATATTCATTCTTAACGTCCTATCCCGTTTTCCTGACATTTTTTTTTTTTCATAAAATTTTTTTCTCTAATCCAGCTGATTATCAATTTACGGACAATAAATATTGAATAATCTAATTTCAGCGTGGGATTGAGTTTTGTTTGAAAAATCAGACGCGGTGAATTTGTTGAACGTTATTTCCAAATATGGGGCGAAAGGGAATCTAATGCAAGAACCCCAATAGCCGAGGCCGCCATTAAACAAATAGACCGGGAATATTCAGCGAAATATTCCTTGCCCTTGAGGCCATAGCCCAGTATATTACGTTGCGTTGGCCTATTGAATTCGCAGACAATAGGGGATAAGTAGATTTGGGTAACCAGTGCCGTTATTTTTGAGCAACATCTTTTTCTTGGGTCATTTTTGCTTGGGAAATTTTGAGCGACGGTTTTCGCCATGAAAAAGCCGGTGTTTTTTTCTTAATCCACAAATCAAGTTTCGAATGTGGATTTTTTTTTAACAAATAAATAATTTTCTAAAGATTAATTGAATTCGCGAACAATGAGATCTGGGTTACCGTAAAGGTTGAAGAAGTCCCGTTATTTTTGGGCAACATCTTCTTCTTTTGGGGTAAAATCATAAGTGACGGTTTCGCTCTGAAAAAGCCGGCGTTACAAACTTTTGTTGAAATAACGTTATACTAAATGATCTCGTGTGTTGCGAAATCGTGGATACAAAGGTTATTTCGGCAGGAATAATAACGCGTCGTTTTCGCCATCCGGCTCTTTCAGTCAGGTAAGGATAAACGCCGAGCGTTTTGAAACGTGTATCTCCGTTTTGAAAAAAAAAAGAAGAAAAAAATGTTTAAAAATAACCGGTTGACGGAGAAAATTAGCGATCCTGAAGTAAATTGTTAGCTAGCGGCCATTTATATCGTTATAAAATCCTTGCGCATTTATGGCAAAACATCCGCGATTATTAGAATGCCGCGTTGTCCCGCTCCTCCTCCGCGACTTCGTCCCCCGCCCCCCTTTTTATCTCGTTACGCTCTTCGGGGAAAATCCGAGCTCAAAGCGTGTCGAGCCGTGAAATGTGATTGTCGCATTTAGAAAATGTTTGATCATTACGCAGGCCTAAGTAAACTGATCCCGTTCAAATTATTCATTTATCGTTACCAGTTTAAATGTTAGGCTCTTTATCTGGCGTTACGGCTGGCATTTACCGGGAATCATAATCGGCTAATCATTCGAGTAGTTTAAACAAGATTTTTCAATATAACGATCTTCACGGTAACATTTCTGAAAACTCATTGCTGTAAAATAATCTTCTGCTAACACAAACATCGTTTCCGTAGATCATCTTGAAAGTTTTCGAGCGATTATAAGTTTGCTATCGATACCGATCATGTCGCATTTGGCGGTAGCAAAACTACTCTGAGGAAATCTAGTGAAACAGTAAACACTATTAGCCAAGATCTACGAGCGCGTGGGTCTTTGAGAGCGATCGCGCTGAATCGGCCGGAAGTCGTTAGTTTCTGTGTCGTGTGCGAGCATTTACTCGTCGGCGTCGCTGAGACCTCCGAGAGAGTGGTTCAGTTCGATTTTCGATTCAAACGGCCTGAGCCTCAGACTCCCGGACCACGCTATACTCCGGCGCGTCTCCATCTCGCTCCATCTTTCATTACGTCTCCGTTGCTCTCTGTCCCACTACCCCCCCCCCTTGTGACGCAATTCATTCATCCATTCATTAACGTCGAAAGCGTGGGAGAACCGCCACCAGATAACAGAGAACCGTACACGCTTTTTCTTTCCTTCTTTCGCTCCCTCTCATTATTTAGAACGCTTCTCTCTTGTGCTCGTCACTAAGCGCCGCAAAGCGTACATTTGCATTCGCGTATCCATGAATCAATTTCAATTTACGCAAAATCGGTTAAATTTATTCACAAACGCGCGCTTTTTCCTTCATTCCGATCTCATGTAAAAAATCGTCGCTTACTTTTTTTTTTTTTTCTCAAATCTTTGCATGACATAAATTGAAGCACATTTTCCAGCCCTTGATTTACCGAGAAATTATCTTATTTTCTTTCAACTTGGTTCGTCGATTATTTATCTATCTGAAATATTTCTTAAAATTGTATTGTGAAGATCATTGCTGAATCTTCTTTGGCGCAATTAATTTAAAAAAAAAATGAGATGTTTAAAGATGCATTAGAAATAAATTGCATTTTCATAAAGGAGAATGAAACGGTCGATTACGTCCTTTATTAATTTTGCAATATTCTATTCAGCGAAGCGGGTAATTTAACGGTTAGAAAAATGAAAATCGTTACACGTACGAAGAGCACTTATGCCACGAGCGTATCGAACGGCATTCGGTCGCGCGAATGCGAACGCGAATGGAGCATTGCGTCGCGAGCAAGGAACGTCGACTTGCTGCATTCTTCCTAGAACCAGTAGACTCGGATTTGCATGGCGACGGTTGTGAATGAATGGCGCGAATACTCGACGCGATTGAAAGAAAAGAAGTAGAAGAAGATGAAGAAGAAGAAGAAAAAAAAGATCGAAAAAAAAAAGAAGAAATAAAAATTGCGAAAAAGAGTCTTCGCTCGTCGGAGAAAACCCGTTTCGCACCGCGTATTAATTAAACGCGGCCCAGGTGCGCGCAAATACAAAAGCCTCTCTGAAAAACATTTTCCATCCTCTGAAATTCCTCAACAACAAGTTATTTCCAATCGAACTTATTTTACATCATTGACATTCTTGTTATTGCCATTGCACAAGACTTCGCAATTCAGTTATCCGTTGACCGTCATCGAATCCCAGCTATTTTCAATTTTCAAGAAAATGAGAAAAATGAAATCAACAGAAAAGAAAAAAGTAAAGATTTTCTTTTTTTTAAGAAAATTAAGTGGTTTACGTTTAAGATGATTTCGGAATGAGTGTGCCATTTTAATAAGAACTCGGATGAATCGTCATTATCCCGCGTTATTCATAGGTTACTTTAAAACGTGCGACAAAGAAAAAAATTCCCGAAACTCGTTTGCATTTTGCCGGTTCGACCTGTTGCGAGGAATTTCTCACAGTCATTCTCTTTTACGCGGAATATCCGAGTATTAACTATATCTATCCGAACAGCCAGCGAAAAAGAGAAAGATAAATGAACGCCGATGAGGATCGAAGGAGAAAGAGGGAAGGATAGATATGACCGAAGAGAGAGGGAGGGAATATATATAGCACAACCAGTATTACATTATCTGGTTTCCAAATAGATTCTAAGCGTCAGTTTTATCGTTTCAAGCAATGATAAAAAACTGAAAAACCGACGTCCAGTAATTTGCGTTGCGAATACATTTTCCTTAAAATATGAAAATCTTGTAACGTGTGATTTCGCAATTACACGCAGAAAAAAGTTGTAGAAAATATTACTATACCAAATAAGAATCAAGACGTATCGTCTTACTTGTTTAAAAAACTACTAAATGTTTTCAATAAATTTTCCTATGTGGTATGGTAAAAATTCATGAAACTTTCTATAATTTTTACTATACCAGATATGAAAATTTAATAAACACATTTGGTAGTAGTTTTTTTAAACAAGTAACACAATACGTCTTGATTCTTATTTGGTATAGTAATATTTCCTACAACCTTCTTCTGCGTGTACGTAACACATGATTCTTTAGCTAACAAAGTACATGTCTTCCGAGAATCAAAGGAGTAGTCTCGAGAAGTGATTATTGAATGACAAAGTCAATTAAATGGTCTCGGGAGCATTATGTGACAGTGTTATTATGATTCAACACCAGAAAAAATAGACTACAAAGAAGTTACGTCAATGATAGACGTGCGTCAGTTTAACCTTCCATGTACTTTTCTCTGTATCTTATCAATAGATAGGAAAATGATGGCTTCAGACTATTTTCCATAATTTTGCCATAACATTTTTCTCCAATAAATTACACATTTCACTTAACGTGACATTCCATTAAACTGAATTAGAATGATTTTCTAAATTTGAAATACCAAAAATAAGTGTATTTTATCCGGGGTTAAATGATCGATAATGAGGAAGGAAAATGCATTGTTAATGAACAGCGATGAGGAGGAACGCGGCGCATACGAATCTGGCGTTCCCGTCGAGTGTCTACGTTCCTGTGCGTTCCGGCCAACCGCGTAGCAAGGTACACTCTCAAATGGCAAAAAGGGCTAACCGCATTCCAACGAGCATTTAAACGTAAACCGCGCGCCGAGTCCCACGCCCGAGCAACAGAGAAAGAGAGACGGTCAAAGACGGACAGAGAGGGGGGGGAGAGAGAGAGATAGAGGTAGATAGAGGGAGAGGGAAAGACAGAGCAAGAAGAGAACAGAGAGAAAGAACGACCTTCTCTTTGCGTCTCTGCCTCTCTTCGTTGCTCCTTTCCCATATCTCCGAGTCCCTCTTTTCCCCGTCGAGAAAGAGAAAACAAAAAAAAAAAAAGAGAGAGAGAGAGATGGAAAGAGAGAGAACAAGACGAGAGTGGAAGTCGAAGAAGAACGAGCGAGAGAGAGATCGGCTACCGGTGATGTCATACGACACGACCGCTGGCTGCTGTCGCCGCCGCTTGGATGACCTTCGAATTGGCGCGCTTTTCTCGTGCGCATGCGCGCGCCGGCCGGGATAGTGGCGCAAAAGCGACGCGCGCCGGCACAAACGCGACGCGCCAGGCCCAATTCGGTCATCCGCCAAGAAGAAAGAATCCCAGAAGAATCCCCTTAAGACGATATGTCACTCGATTGCGCCATAAAACACAATATTACAAATATTATTGATAATAATAAAAAAAGGTAAAAAAGAAAGGTGTCATGCCAAACTAGAATTTTTTTGCAATTTTTGAAATTA
>JABFQA010001415.1:0-13861 GCA_022817065.1 Probaryconus sp. ZL-2020 | reverse complement strand
CTTTTTTTTTTTTTTTTTTGGTAATCATTAATACTTAATTAACGAATTTTCGTTTATAATTTCTGTTTATTGAATTTCACTCTATGCACCAGTTGGGTTTAGACATAATAATTAATTATCACTGTCTATTAAATTAGAGCACTGCTAATGATCTTCAAACTTTTGTTATATATCATGAAAATGTGATATATCATTATTTCACGTTCCTATGTTCTCAAAGTTATATAAAATGTATAGTTAATGTCAAATGTTGAACAAACCGCACTCAACTGATTTCTATAAAACATTATTTTCAGAATTTACATTGACATGTGCTCTGTTCGAATTGCGCTTCATTCGAAAAATAATTTCAATATCTAAATTGAAGTTTAACAGTTGATTTTCATACAATTTACGTGGCATTTAGAATAAATGGCTATAAATAAAATGTTAAGTTGCTGTTTGCTCTATAAATTGTAAACAGGATGTGTCAGTATTGCTATAACGTTTATAGGCAATGCAATTTTCGCAACTATAAACGCTGGAGAAAGCCGGTTGCGTTGTATGCGATGGTTCCTGTCGCTCTTCCGTACGTGTGCGGAAGCACCGGAGGTAGTTGGTACTTTATATAGCTTCCCGGATACCTGAAGAGATACGAGACCGGTAGACTCAGAGAGTACGAGTATATGCATATTTGTCCACCTTCAAGAAGTTAAAGGGACGAAGGTATCCTGCGTTCCCTTTGCCATGTTTCCGGCACATTCGTGCGACCCACGTCTAATTTCAATGTAAAAAACATATCTATTTCTTTTTCTCACAACAAAGCGTTGCAACAATGCCGCTGTTACTTTACACTCCATTCGTTTATTTTAGCGACACTTCACCCCACAAAAGTATATTTCACAATATATTTCACAACAGAAAATTTATTATTAAAAAAACAATTGTTAAAATTAATAATAAAGATTCAGTAAATTTTACTATTTTCTTCGAATCAATCAATGATCTTGTTGTTTTATATCTGCAATGATAAACGTAAATTATTTCGGTTTTCTTTTAAGAATATTTTTATTTTTGGACCTTTATTCAAAATAACTCTGAATTTTCTGTCAGAACTCGACTAGTTATTCTACTGGCGTGCATTCAAGTTCTGTTCCCGCGTTCTCTTAGTAGCCACAAATCCTGCCTGTTCGTTTGGTATTTGCCAATCGATATGACTCTAAGCGGCTGTTAATGATGTGAAGCACGACTTTACTCGTATGAATCTTTAGGGGAAATAGTCCGATAGTTCGCGCACTTCTTGGCTTAGCTCAAAAAACGGAGTAGCAGAACAAAAAAAAAAAAAAAAGAGAAGAAGATTATCTAAATCACTAACGAAGAACTGTTTTCAGTCAAATAACGAACAACAATTTGTTAACGAAATTTATCGACAGCAAAGAGTTTTTTAAACGATGCTTTGTCAATAATGAAATGGAACGTTATTAAAATTGTTGAAATACTTTCAAAATTATTGCAAAAAATAAATTGCAATTTAATGTTATATATTAAAGAGAATGTTTTTGTGTTACAAAAAGCAGAAACGTTTTCTTGTTCGTTTAATCTTATCTTCGCTCGCAATCTTATGGATAACGGTTACATTTTCAACTCTTGCTGAGACTAAATGAGAAGTTGTCAAGTGATTTGTCTGTTACCGAAGAGAGTCGAAGTCAAATCGCCCTAACAGTAAATGATAGTTTGCTGTCGATCGTGAAGAATTTCCTTCCAAGAATAAAACGAACAGAAATCAAGCTGTCCGAGCCAAGAAATACTAGAATTACAGCAAAGTAAAACTATTGCTATTGATAAATAACTGAAAATGTAATTAAATTCTTATTCGCCAGAGGAATGATATTTCAAAGAAAAAGACGAATTTACAAACAAAAAATAAAATAGAAATCAACAATTCGATAACAGAATAAAACGTAAAGTAGATTTGCAAAAACGTATAAAAATAATTATTCAGTAGGATTAAATTAGTAGAAGTAGAAAACAATATCCAACTTGATGAAATGTTAACGATTACGTTTTATTATCACTATTATTTTATTACGTTTTACTTTATATTACAAATATATTATAAATATTTATTTGTAACGGACATTCAACATCGTACGATAAAGTTAAAATTGAAAAAAAAAATATCATTAAAATGTATCTAGAAAATTCGATGTATCCAATTCAATTTGCTAAATATGTATTCTATAACGTAGTACTTTCAAGTATCAGAATATAATCCTATTATCGAATGGAAAATCGTATCAGAATAGAACGATCCTCTAATTCTTGAACAATCATTTTTAAGGACTCAACAAAAAAAAAAAAATAATAAAATGACTGATCACAGTCTCACGTCCTCGTCATCGGAATTTTCGTGAACAACGTGTTCCCCGCACTTGGAGCAACACGTGTCCCCGCGAACAACGTGGCTCGTGCTAGGCATTGTCTCAATCGCTTTAACAATTTTCTTAGCCGAAGGCACACTATCAATGGTCCTCCTCCTGATCCTCCCGTCTTCGGCTCGTAACGCCGATTTCCATTTGACTCCTTTCTTTTTGCGATTAACCGACCTTTGCTTTCGCCACATGTATTTCGGGGAACTCCCGAGACTGTTCAGTCTTGGCCTGCGTGTGTCCTCGTTCGGGATTTCATTTTCCTCTGGGTGTTGACAAATGTCCACGTGACGGCATTGAAACTGGCAGACGTCCGAGTGAACATTGTCGCTTGAATTTTGCGAATCGCAATCGCAGGACTGCGACGTTTGCGTGGCGTCGGCGTTGGCGATTTGTTCCGACGAGAAAGCCGTGTTCACAAATGCCATGGGCTCGCCTTGGCTCACCGTCTCGACGAGCGACGGCCTTCGCACGTCAATGGTCGGCAAGTTGAAGGAATTCCTTCGCATCTGCAACGTTTCTTCCGAACTCGGCGACTGACGTCTCGCGGTGTGCATTAAATTCGTCGCGCTCGGCCAAGGCTGGACGCCAATTCTGCCGGACTTGACTAACGCGAAGAAAGGCTTTCGATTTTGATCTGAGAACGAGGTGCTCTTGGATTTTCCCGAGATCTTTTTCACTGCGTCCGTTATCAAGGTCATTCGAGGCCGCTCGGTAGGTCCGGACTCGCCAGTCCCTTGTTGAATATCCATTGGAATAATTGTTTCAGCAGAATTTCGAGCCTGCGGCGGAGTATGTAGAGGGGAACCGCTGATCTGGCTGGAACAAACGAGTCTAACTTAATAACGTTCATTATTGTTTTATTATTCTTTATTTGAAAATGAGGAGAATTTACTAGAGAACGAAAGATAATGTTTTTTCTTCTCTTTATAAACTGGTCATGATTAGGCCTTGACAAAAAGACTTTTCAAGCCTCGCTGGAACCTTGTCAGTTTTCATGGAATGAAAATCAATGTTCTTAAGACATTTAATTATTTTTAAATATTGAAAAATGTTATTGCATTTTTTTCTGTGGTTCATTATTTATAGTTCGAGTGTGACACATATTACTCGATATATACGTTTTCCCTAAATTATTATTCGATGACAAATCGTGTCTGTTACTGACAAAATAATGCATGTTCTATTCATTTATAATCATCATTTATTATCTAGATTGAGCAAATTTTCTGACAAATTATTGACAAACTTCTTTTATTTGTGAAATGAAATAATTTTTTAAAACATTTTATCAAGAGATTATTTATTGTGATTGATTATTGTTGAATTCATAAATTCAGCAAGTATGAAATGACGTGTGAAATTGTAATCAAGATATTTAAAGTTGTCAGACGGTTGAATTTATAACATAAGATATATCTAAAATTATAACATCAAGTGTGTTAGAACTTCCACAGAATAAATAAATTGAGTATATTTCTAGACCAAACGTATGAGGATCTGTAAGTGGTCTAAGCGTACCTGTAAACACGAATTCATTCCAATATTATACACAAATAAGAGGAGCACTGAACTTTGGAATTTTATTAGTTTTTGCAAAACATACTTTTTGCAAAAATTTTAATTATAATAAAAACTCAATAAATTAATTAAAAAAAAAGTTCAATGGGACAAAATACTTTCGTCTCATTTATTTATATTTTTTTTTTTTTTCAACAAGGCAAATAACATTGAAATTCTTTTTCGAAATTATCGAACAAGATATTTATTGTTGGACATAAACCAAAACTAATTGTAACGTGTTTTAAAATAGAACTAGTAAAACATCATATAAAAAGTAATAAAAAAATTATACATTATAAAAACTTATTTACTTTATATATTATAAGAGAAACTATTGAATGTTATAAATAATCGTGATCACAAAATTAACTAATCAACTTTTCAACTACTAAAATATTACGTCTAAAGAAATGTATAATGTGCAGAGAATGCAAGTGAAGCATGCCAATTACATTATTAAAATTCAAATCAATTTCTCTCTAATTAAGGTAACGAGTTAAATTTGTGTGAATTCTTTACCGCCTTTCATCGGTCGGGCTGTCGTTCAGATTTGCTGCCAAATTGGCAGTAGAAGCACGAGGTGTTGAAGTATTTTTGGCGTCTTCTTCTTCCTCAGCAATGTCTGGTAAAAACATTGTCTGCTTTTCCTCGGGTACCCTTAAAATAGGAAAAAAATTAAATACGTACAATTCAACTTTTTAAATCATTTTTTTTTTTTGTAAAGAATTTGTGTATTTAACTTACGTCATATTTGCAACACTACCCCGATATGTCTTTCTCTTGTAAGCTGCAGCAGCTTCGGTGTAAGGCAAATTAACATTTTCTGCATCATAATAAATGTCTTTGACTAAAGGTGGACAACGATTCATTAAAGTATCCACTCCCAAATATGAAACCTAATTATATAATTACATATTTAATGTCCAATTTGTTAAGAAATAAATATAACAATACAAAAAAAAAATTATACAAATAAAATGTTTCACATACCTTTGTATGGCGATCGATTAACCAGTTTAGTTCAAAATCTTCATCGTCATCGCCAAAAGGATTGATTAACTGTTCCGCAACCTGTAATAATATTCCAATTTTAATTAACTCGCTGAATTACAATACACAGATGATAATAGTTAGTTACGGATAATACAATTTAAATGTTATTGTATTATTCCTGTATATAGCATAATATATTGAGGAAATAATTTCAATGCACATAACTGCTATTGTGAATATTTTGCCATCAGATCTGTAACATTGAATTCAGTATCATCTGCCAAAATTTAGCATCAAAAATGAACGAACAAAAAAAAAAAGCTTAATTAAAACAAAATCTTTAATCAAGTACTTTTAGAATCGATAGCACAATAATGTAAGATTCATTTAATTCCTGGTAAGAATATTCTCCTCAGTATATTTAGCTGAAAAAGAGAATCAGCGATCGAACGTCAAAGAAGAGCGAATTCCCTTTTAATACAGAAATTATTGAAAAAGCGCGTTAAAATTGAGTCGATCTACATAATTATGGCGCCATAATCTTTTTCATTTTGATCATTTTCATAATATATTAAACATTGTTCAGCGTGAAAATGAAATATTAAATTTTTATGGCAGTCTTCATAGTACCTTCAATAGACCCATAAAGAAGAAAAACTGAAGAACTGTAAAAACTGGAAAATAAGTGTCGATTTGCATTTGGAAAGGTTTTATCGCGCCTTCAATGTACTGACGACCAACCAGTGCCACTGCAAAAAAGCTATAGGTTGCCAAAGTTACAACCTGCGTGTATACCAGGGGAATTGACACCCAATCGTAACTCCACAGAAGTCCGCACTTCGATCGAAAATCATTGAATTCCTGCGAATTCAATATTCAAAGTTTCAACTTGACTTCACGTTGGAAGACAATTTCCGTGAATATGTCATTATTGATTAAATGGCCTGATAAATGTCAAAAAGATCGTAAAACGGATTAAGCAAATATTTTTTATAATTTCATTTAAAAATTCTCTTTTTATAAAAATTAAACAAAGATATTTTTTTTAATTTGCATTTTTTAATTTGCACCATGTAAAATTGCAAAAAGTATCTGTGACATTAAAAAGAAAAATTTTAAATGCTTTGTAAACCTTTATTTTATTTTTTACATTCAGTGATGAGTGATATAAGTGTATAATTAGTCAGACAATAATGGATTTCTGTCTAGATAAACATGTAACATGCAAAATTTATCTGCGAAATTTCCAATGATTATCTTTTTTCAAAATTTATCTTTTTTATTATTAATTTTTTTATATTAAAACAAAAAAAAGACAAACTTTTGCCAACTCTCACAGACGAGCTTTGTTTAAAAAGCACAATATCTACTATAATTTAAATTTAATTTCAACAAATTTCTACAATTGTGTCATTATGAAATTATGATATTATTACAATTGAAATCATGTCATGTTATACACTGACTAACAGAAATGTATTTCATCGTACCGCAGCAATATCCAATTATTGGTTCTTGTTCGTGAGTATCTGGAGTTTGACCATCAAATTGTAATCAATATCACGCAATAATCGCATAAGTAACAGACCGTAAATTATTGTCATGTGTCATACCAGATGCCAATTATTCGAAGAGTTTCAGCGTCCAGATACTTGGAATGCATCCAAGGAAATGATGTATGTGAATAATAATTTTACAAAAAGTTTTACTTGCAAATATATGGCTACCGATATTGCACGCTTTATTGTTCGAATATTTTTAATAGATCATGGACAATTTTTATGAAATCACTCGATCATGATCATTTTCAAATAAAACTACACAAAAATATGAACTCAAAGAAGATTCGAACTTGAGTTTTATAAGCTGGAAATTTTGCAGAGTTCAAATACGTCTAATGAAAATTCAAAGGCATTTAAAAATAAAATAATGTTTATGATGTATTAAATCGAAATGCGATTAATTAAATTAAATATTTGTAACATACTTCCATTATTATTTTTAATCCCTGAGCATCCGGCAGTCTGTGACTTCGTCTTGCCTCTTTTAGTAAATTGATGAACCAAGTGCAAGGTATCCAATACGTGTTGAATTCGACACTTGGCACAGATTGGAAAAGCTCCAATTCTAAAGAAGTCATAAAACCTGCCGAGAGGTAATGTCAATCCCTTGAAGTAACAAAATACCAAATTGTCTATCATTTAATCGATATTAATATGCCGCATTGAGAGAAAAGCACACGTACGATCTTCAACAAAATCTTAAGACAATTACAATCTTCTTCGACAAATTGCAAATATCGCGTTTTTCTAAATTTTAATTTTTTGCAAAATCATTTCCTAAAGTATGTCTCTCTAGTGAATCATTTATTTGAAATCGTATTTCATTTCCTTCCAAATTGCTATTTCAATTAAAAAAAAAAAAAAAACATTGACAAAAAATCCATCATGAAATAATAATTCGCAACAAAATAATTTACAATTTGCGTTTGAAAAAAATTTGTTAATCGAGAATCCTTTTATCTGTTTTTTCAAAAGTCAATGAAATTGAAATTTCTTTCCAAAGAGACTTCAAATAATGATTCATATTTAGGTAGCACCAGAATTCCTCTCAATGCCTCGAGATATTGAAGAATTAAAAAAAAAAAAAAAATTGAAAATAAAACATCACATCGATATTTGAAAATGCATTTGCAGTAAGGAAGACAAGCAAAAGGAGACCGAAGAAAATATTATATTTCATCAATGAAACGGATGATTCATTCAATTAAGGTTTGTTTTACCGGAATCAACAACGTGGTCAAGGGTAGGGAATCGCCTCTTCACGGCAGAACTGATGGACCGTAGAACGAGAATCAGCGATAGGTTGAGATAACGCATGAGTGCCCTGCGCAACATGCGGCCATACTCGTCATTTCCGGTGACGTAAAGTGCCACTAGGTGCATGACCCTTGAAAAAGAAGAAGTCGAATTCAACGTTAAAGTAGAAAAGTATCTCGCTAAGCAAACTATCTCCGTTTAAGCAAATAATGTTTTGACTACTGAACTTTTCACTTTCTCAAAACCAATTTTTGTCATTGTACAGCGTGGTACTTTTAATCATTTGCAGATTATGAAATTATTTAGCAATGAAATAATTTTTGCAAAAATAACGTAAACATTGCATTACATTTTGCATAAAGTTTCTTAAGGTTACCACGAAATTTCTAACGACCAAAATTGAAGTATTAAAGCGATACGAAATGTTCTGATATAAAATAGTTTTATTATATTCGCTAAATGAACCTGAAAGTGAAATAGTGTTCAATGCAAATTTAATTACAATTGAACAGCATAAAGCCAGTTTTATACCGGTGTCATATGAACTTACTTGTCAGGCCAAGGTATAGCTGTATATTGCTGCCACCACCTCCCAGCCACGTATGCTACGTAAAATCCAAGCACGAAACTCAGCGGTATCAAGTTGATAAACGTATCACAGTATACGACGATTTTCTCGAATGCCCTTTAAAATTTCACATTACTCAGAAATACGTTTAAAAGCACTTGATTCATAATCTCTGCTTATTCAGACAGAGTACACTTTTATACTTGCCAAAATACGTTGTTTTAATTAACATATTTAGAGGCCTTAACGTATTCATTTACTTTAAAATAAACTTAACATGATTTTAATGAAATTAAGTTAATTTTCAGTTAGTTTCTTTTAAAACTGATTTGCTTAGTGGAACTTTATTTAAAGCAAATTTAAGGCTTGACCAGATCTTAAAAGGATCATAATATAGTTTGACTATGTTTTTATTTGGTTATTAACCAAAAAGAGACAAACCTTTTTTGTGATATCGTGAAAACATGACGGTATAGAGCAGAAATAGCACCAAATAAGATAAGGAAAAGGACAAGTTCTCTATAGATAAGCTTGTACAGAGAACCCCTCCACATAAACAGGAGCCTGGTGAAACCACCACTTGTGGAACTGGCGACTTCATATTGGTATGAAACTGTCATGGTTCACCAGTCGAAAAACTTAAATATTTAACTCCTATCCTCGTACCACAGCTTAGGTTTCGTAGCAAACCTTGTGATCGCTTCGCTAATATCGATGCGCCATCGTGCACCGCGATACACATTATGCCGTGATGTAATCATTACCTAAAAAAGCAGAATACGAAGTTTTCAATTAATTATTTATTTCTACGACTGCGATTATTTTGTCATTTTTTGTCAATTGTAAAAAATTCCAATTGTTTAACGCGGAAGCAATTGGCGAGAAATCTGTCAATTTGATATATGAGGAATCTACCGGAATCTGCTATCTTTATTGATCAAATTTTTCATGATTTTCATAAAATTGCAAAATTTATTGATTTATTTCAAAACGTTCATAGAATCGAATGAGAATATGAGAAATAAATTAATATGATTTATGTAGAAAAACAATGAGCAATTCATTATTATTGAATACCAGCTTCCTCTAATGCAAAGTTATAAATTCAAAATAACTCTGTTCTTCGTTGAAGAAACAATATGTGACTTTGACTAATTTATCATTTTTAACGGACAATTTTAGCACGTAAGGCAACTGTATTGATTTGATCGCTTTTAATGTTTGACTAAAATTAGCGTTTCAGCAAAATTTACCTGACTTAAATATATCATTTTCATTTAAATATAAATTTTAATTGATCCTTTATTATAAAGGAACAGTAACGTTAATAAATATCTCAAGATTGTACATTTCCTCTGTCTATTAATGTTATGTATATTTAAATAATAAAATGCAACAACAAAAATAAATTTGTATCGTGTATTTTAAAATTTTAATAAACTGTTGAATGAAAAAATCATTATCAATCAGAAAGATTCAGTTGTTAATAAAATATTTATCAGAATCACATAAAAATGTACAATTAAAAAAGCGTGAAAATGGTTCAATTTAAAATATTTATTTATGTCAATGTTTAATGAAACTCTGAATTATGAAAGTTAGAAATGATGTAATATTTATGCATGCTAAATGGATTGCAATATACAAACGAAAATGTTCAAATATTTAAGTGAATTATTTTAATCGAAGCATCTGCACTTTAAATATTCTACATATTTCTCTGATGCACCTTTCTGTATAAACACTTTTATGCTATAAAGAACTTTTGCCCTACAAACAGAAATTGCCAAATACTTTGGATAGTTCAAACAGAAATTATTAAGTCTTTATTAAAGTAGAATTGTAATGCGAAAGGCTTGAAGTAGGAAATGCAAATTATTTTTAAAGATAAGTCGACTACAAAAAGTTTTGTTACGTTCAGTAACCTTTCTACTTCTAAAGCTGCATCTTTTTTTTATGATTAAAAAGTAACCCTTTTCATATAAAATAAAGTCAATTATATTTCCACAAATTCTATCACAATTTATTACTACATGCAGATGCAAAAATTTTTTGCACGAATGTACACTTTTGGGGATTGAACGACAAAAATGTGTCGTACGTAATGTAAAGTTATGTTCGTAATCGCTTTGTGCAAAAATTGTATGACCTAAAAATAACAATGGCAAATGAAACGACTATTTTCAAGCCTTCTCTAGATAAATTTAGAAAATAGTGCAACATAACTTCATTCATTCGGTCAAAATAGTTTGATAATAAAATCGCGTGCTTCTCGTGCATTGGGACAGTGCAGAAAAAAAATGACATCGCTATTCGCTCAATGCCGGAAACGCATGAAATTTTGTGTAACTATATTTAAAATCTATTTCGTCCAGACAGTGTCATTTCGGAACCGCGGTTATATTTATCAAAGATACGATATGTACACTGGCGTGGCTCCCAAAGATGAATATTGTTTACGATAAGTCTGGGAAAGAAGTTGTTGCGAAAAACCGTTCGCTGAAATCCACAAAAAAAAAAAAAAAAAGTTATGCGATATTCGACCTTATAAAACTCGAGAAGAAAAAAAAAAAGAATGATAATGCAATTTAATACCTCGATATTAATTGTGCCTGTGGTGATACGAAATCGGGGCGTATTTTTAACACTTCTCAACGTTTTCGCACGTATACGTGTTAGACGAGAGATTAATGACTACCACTGACTCCTGCGATATTTATCTATGTAGGTCTAGGCTTGTCTAGGCTTTCTTCCTATCGTCTAATTTTAATTAACTCGACGTAATTGACTTAAAAGATGAAATTTCGGTAACATCTCAAAGTTATTGCAAATTCGTTCCCTTTTTATGGCTCTTTTCAAAATCTTTCGAAAATGATTACCCTTTTTTACTTGCATCATATTGATTCGAAATGGGGTTTTTTTTTTTTTGTACAGAATTGAATCTTTGTGGCTGATAAGATCGAAAATGATTTCTTTGTAAGAGTGCAAGAAATGTTTTTCTGAAAAGCAAAGAATATTTTGTTTTTGTTTAATTATGACCATTAATGAAAAACGGTTTTAATTGTCTTTAAAACTTAATATAGACTAAAATTGACATCATGCATTTAAATTTATTCTACCAATAATAGTGCCAAGTTTGAGATAAGATCAGCGCGTGGCATTTTCAATGGTTCATTTATTACTCTCTTCGTTACGCGATATCTATAAACATATAAGTATCATATTGTAATCCTAACGAGGAATCGTCAATAAATTGATGATTTATTAACTGTAATAGTAATTTCAACTTTTATTTGTTTACTTTTTTTAATAGTTCTTTAGAAGAACATAAAAAATAGTCTCATGAAAAATTGCAGTTTTGCATTAAGCATTCTTGCGTCGCGTATAAAAACAGGTTTTATCCTTATTTTAGAATACGATTTGATTTCACAAATGTTTTCCCGAGTTTCATATTAATGAATATAGATTAAATGTACATTCTAAGATTACACGGTACAAGAAAATACGTGATTATCTTTTTTCAATTAAATTTAACGTTTGAATAAATATTTATTCACTTTGGCTCGGAATAATGTCTTGTTGACACACTTCTTTGTCTACTTTGTTTAAAACAATATGTCGAAACTAAATGCTTGTAATTGCAAAAGTGCACTATAATTTGAGAATGATTTATGATTTTATAATAATGCCATCCATAAAATGATCTGAGTATTTTCTGACATAATAGAAATCGTATACTTTTCATCAGGATCCAAAAGGATTTCACGAATTTCTTGAATCCTTTTGGATCCTCAAAATTAAGTCTTTTCAGTTTGGGAAGAAGGATTTTTCTCATTCTCTCTCTACTGTAAAATTTTGAACTTCAGAATTTCTTAGATGTTATGGTCTAAGCCCATGAAAGATAAAGAAAAAATAAGACAATCCTAAATTGAAAATCCCAAGGAATATTCAAGATTCAAGATTCTTACCTCACAGCAAAACAATCCTTATTGTGCATGGTAAGAACATTACACAGTGCAACGTTGGATCACAGAGGTTGGTTGAAATTGATCGCAAATTTCAATTTCAGCGCTCGTTGCTTGGTACTGATGTATGTAACGAATCGGACACCTGGAACGTTTCTATCGGACATTGCAAATTGCTTACAAGAACGAAGGTCGTTTTCGCGCGCACGATGCCACATTTCTACAGACTTGGATAGATTTGCGCAGCCTTGAAAATCTGCCTAATATTATCCACAATTAAGTTCGTATAAAACTTTCAGACTCAATCCGTTCATACTTCCACCAAATATCATACAAAAAAGAAACAAAACTCGAAACTTTTCGTTTATTTTTCTTTTTTTTTTTTTTTTTCTGTATCTAGAGAAAAACGTTTCTTTAAGAAGTTTGCAAATTCTTTCAGTCTGAATCAATCGCAAAGAAACAGTAAATCGTATGAAAATGAAAATGGGAAATTGATAATTATTCACGTCCTAAAGTGGAACGCGATAACATTCAAACTTCGGATGTGTTCGGGGAAATCGAAAGCAGCCGACAGGTGCGATCCGGAGAATCGCCGAAGACGAACTGGCAAAATCTGCAATGCCGCGGGAATACGTATTAACATTGAAGCTGAAGTCGATCTTGAATCGATGGCAGAATCCCAAAATCTAAAAGGGTCGAATGTCAAGCTCATGAGCCACCGGTGCAAACCGTAAATCATGTTCCGCGGATACTTAACTTTTGCACGTCTAACGCGTTGCTCTACGCTAATTGCGTTTACGCGATTGCTCGTAAAGTTGTTTCTTTGCGCGAGAATGACTAATACCGCCATTGACTGAGTCGTTATTTCAGAAACCATTTGAATCGCGAAGCCAATTAAACAATAAGTTTATAATTTGCAATATTCTCTTTAAGAAGAGAAAAAAAAATGATACTTAAAAATGAATAACTACCTAGTTTTATTTCGTATAAATGCAGGGTTTCTTATGTAAAAATGCTAATTTCATCCTTCGGTTTTATACATTTTTAAATGGCACACGTAGAAGAATAGATTGCCGAGTTTAAAGTTATTAAAAAAATATTGAATAAATAATTCATAGCTGTTTAATACGCGTGTAATTTTAATAATATGAATGCGATTGATATTTCAGTGGTATGAATCTATATTAAGTCAGACGTAATTAAAAAATTAAATTAAAAACTGTTAGAGAGATTTAGAAACGTAATACTGGAATTTGTAACAAGTTATAAATCGGTTTTCACAAACGGCAATATAAACCACATTGAGAAAAAAAATTGTATGAAAAATTACCAAAGTTATATGAAAGATTACTATTTTCCATATCACTTTTGGGATATCTCCTGAAAATGAGAAATTTCGATATTATTAATAATAGTAAAATTTGATATGTGAAATATCTGAAAGTAGTATAAACATATTAAATTTTAATATCAAAATTTCTTATTTTCCGGAGATATCTTCAAAGTGATATGGAAAATAGTAATTATTCATATCACTTTGTTCTC